>BQNB010005982.1:0-97464 GCA_026074375.1 Tanacetum coccineum
TAGGGGTGTTCAAAAAAACCGTGAAACCGACGAACCGAGCCGAACCGCTCAATCCGAAACCGAAAAAACCCGAAACCGAAGAAACCGAAACCGAAAAAAACCGAAACCGAAAAAACCCGCTTATAATGGTTCGGTTTCGGTTTTTACTTTTAGATATCCGCGGTTAACCGAACCGAACCGTGCATATTATGCATGATTATTTTCTAACTAATATTCAAATAATTGTACAAGTATTAACCAATTATTGCAATACTTTTATTGTATAACGACTTTTCACTCGTAAAGTAAACATTTGTAAAAATCTATGTGTGAAAATTGATTAATGTGATCGTAATCTATAATGTTGAGTAATATTTTTTTGTTAATACGTTATATATGAATATTTGAATGCGATTATTGTAACGAAATACTTAAGTTTTATATGACTTTTAAATTCAACGTCATTTAATTTTACTAGAAATACATTTTATGTTCTAGACTATGTTATTTTTAATACGGTTAAACTCTATTAAACGTCAAAAACGGTTAACCGTGACCCGAACCGCGGGTAACCGCTCACTTCGGGTACCCGCATGTCCGGTTACCCGCCTAGTACGGTTCGGCAACGGATAGTAAAATTAATTACCCGCCCCGCGACGGATAGTTTAAATCTTCCAACTAACCGAACCGAACCGCCCCGCGAACACCCCTATAAATTTATAAGCAAAAAAATTGGTAATAAAAGGATTATTTTGGTGAGTGGATAAATAAAAGTATTTTCATGACGTGGGTGCACCTAAAGTACGTTATGGATTATAACATTGACTATTTACATCTACAGTAAAACGACTCGTCATTTCGACTTGCCAAAAGTCGTTTTCTCCAACGCTATTAAAATTATTTAGGTAAATTTGAATCTTTGGACCAAGTAAATGGAGTATTACGTGTGCTGAAACAATTGGAGTCGTTACCTCTATCTTGGAATATGCATGAAATTAGAAATATCATAATGAAAGCACAAGTTAGCCTGATATGTAAATGAATACATAAGACTATAAATATACAAACGCGTCATGTTATCTGTTTTTATGTGATTAAGTACAGATAAAAAAAATTGTTTTTAACTATCCGCATTCAATATCGACTAATGTTATTTTTCTTTATATGTTTAACCTACGCGCACATAGGTCTTAAACTTAAATCGGCTGAAATTATTTGTAAAAAGAAATACAAATATCAAATAAAGGCACAGCCTCACGGGTTACCGTGAAATATAATTACTTGTTATACCATCTGCTCAAACCCCGTGCATTTTGAAACTATATAGTTAAAAATGATTGTTCAATTTTTTCTTACTTAAAGGGGTCATTTGACTGTACGGTTGCGTACTAGAATATCAAAAACATATTCTATAGTATATTCTTGTTGTTGGAAAAGTGACACTATATTTATAAAACTTTACGGACGTGGCATGCACGATAGATTTTGAATCTTTTGAGAACAGTCTCCGAATCGTGCTAGGTAATATATACTCCGTATATATTATAAATTTGAATGAATCAATTAACATGATTATTAAATTCCATATTAAAAACTGATACTATCATGAAAGAGCGAAGCTAGAAATTTATGATCGTGTGGTCAAATTTTGATAATTTTAGAAATTTGACTCTATATTATAGAGCAAACATTTGACCCAAGGTTTGACTTTGTGTGGGCTTAGTAAGCCGGCCCATTGGGCTCTTAATTTGGGCTGACCCATTTAGCACTTTTTTTAAGACCGAAGGTTTGACTTTGTGTGGGCTTAGTAAGCCGGCCCATTGGGCTCAAAATTTGAACTGGCCCATTTAGTTTTTTTTAAAGTAGGCAATATAAAAAAAAATTGCTTGACACAAAATAGGAAAATAATTACAAAAAATACAGATTTATTCAGATAAAAAAATACCCGCGACATTAGGCCTAACACATAAGCACATAAAAAAACAAACTATTAAACATGAGACCGAAAAAATTAACCCGATATAAAAAAAAATTGTTCGGCACAAAATAGGAAACAAATTACAAAAGTACTGATTTAATCAGATCAAAAAATACCCGCGACATGAGACCCAACACATAAGTTTTTTTTTAAGTAGGCAATATAAATTTTTTTTTGCTCGGCACAGAATAGGAATTTTTTTTACAAAAGTACTGATTTATTCAGATAACAAAATACCCGCGACATGAGGCCCAAGACATAAGCCCATATAAAAAAAACTATTAAACATGAGACCGTAAAAATAAACCCAGTATAAAAAAAATTGCTCGGCACAAAATAGGAAAAAAATTACAAAAGTACTGATTTAATCAGATCAAAAAATACCCGCGACATGAGACCCAACACATAAGCCATAAAAAAACTATTAAACATGAGCCCCAAGCACAACGCGCGGGCTATTTTGCTTGATAAAAAAAAACCTAAAAAAAATAATTGTCGACACCAATTAAAAAAAAATACCCACCCCGCACCAACGAAAACATACCGATCCCGCAGCAACGCGCGGATACTTTTGCTTGTTATATTACAATTCGGCTCATTAGGAGTTAAATTATAAAAATAGCTTTTCATTCTTTTTGATGGGATTTGGATTAAAGTTGATGGGATTTGGATCGATGACCCCTCTGGTATTAAATGTGCTTTTCATTTTTTTTTGAAAAGAAGTTTCAGAAAATTAATGTCGTGAAAATCGTCAATAGAAGCCCTTTTTATAAATCCCTCACCCTTGAGCAGAACACCCTTCTTACTTCGCCTATCTTGGAAACCGATATTAAGGACGCTATTTAGGACTGTGGCTCTGATAAATCTCCAGGGCCTAATGGATTCACTTTTGCTTTCTATAAGGAATTCTGGAATGTGGTTAAAAAAGACATTTTAGCGTTTGTTGGCTATTTTTTCAACACTGGTATTATTCCTAGAGGATGCAACACCTCTTTCATCACCCTTATTCCTAAAGTTCTATGTCCGATGGTGATTAGCGATTTCCGTCCAATAAGCCTTACCGGGGCTCAATATAAGATCATTGCTAAAGTTCTAGCAAATTGATTGGCACGTGTTATTGATAGCGTTATTAGCCCAGAACAATCGGCCTTCATTAAACAAAGGCAGATTCTTGATGGCCCTCTGATGGTTAACGAAGTGATCCAATGGTGTAAACGCAAAAAGTCTAAACTCATGGTGTTTAAAATTGATTTTGAGAAGGCTTTCTATACTATTTCTTGGGACTTCCTCTTTTAGGTTATGCATTTCATGGGGTTCAATGAAACATAGATCAAATGGATCTCAGGTTGTCTCCATTCTGCCTCGGCCTCGATTCTTATCAATGGCAGTCCTACTTGTGAATTCAACATCCTTCGTGGTCTTCGCCAAGGAGACCCCTTATCTCCCTTCCTCTTCATTATAGCTATGGAAGGGCTCCACGTTGCTATGGAAGACGCGATGGCTGCTGGTCTTTACAACGGTTGCAAAATTAATACCGTGAACCTCTCTCACTTATTTTTTGCAGATGACGCCTTATTCATTGGAGCGTGGTCGAGGAGTAACATTGTCAGCTTGACCTCCATTCTTGATTGCTTCCACCTTGTCTCCGGTCTCAAAATTAACTATCATAAATCCAACTTGTTCGGTGTTGGCGTCCCTTTTGATGAAGTTATTTCGATGGCCTTGATTACTGGTTGTAACGCTTTGAGCCCTCCATTCAACTATTTAGGGCTACCCATTGATTGTAATATGGCTCTTGTGAAGAGTTGGGATCCTATTATTGGCAAGTTCTCCAAACGTCTCACCAAATGGAAAGCTTCTCTTCTATCCATTGGTGGAAGAACCACTCTCATCTCTTCGGTTCTAGGGGCTCTCGGTACGTATTTTTTCTCTCTTTTCCCTATGCCTATTTCGGTGAACAAGAAATTGGAGTCTATTAGATCCAACTTCTTTTGGGGTAGTGACGGTAACATTAAAAAAATCCCTTGGATCTCCTGGAACTCAACTCTTACCTCTAAAGACAAAGGAGGCCTTGGTATCGGTAGTCTTTATTCTTTAAACCATGCTCTCATTCAAAAATGGCGATGGAGATTTCTTCATAATCCTCATGCTCTTTGGGCGCGTTTGATTGTTGACATTCATGGTCCGAACGAAGATTCTTCATCGTTCTTTAGCCATATAAAAAATAAAGGTGTTTGGAGCAGAATTGTTGGCTCAATTAATATCATGCATGAAAAAGGCTTTATACCCCTTTCTTCCATGCAAAGGCGAGTGAACAACGGGATCTCTACGAAATTTTGGTATGACACTTGGGTAGGTTCCTCCTCTCTTAAGCAACAATTCCCTCGTCTTTTCCGTTTAGCCTTGAACAAAGATGCTTCGGTTCGTGACTGTTAGAATAATGGTTGGCATATTGTTTGGTCTCGTAATGTCTCATATGGAAATACTGCCAACCTGTTGGATAACCTCCTCAAGAACTCGACTCTTAATGACTCGGATGATGCATGGGTCTGGTATTCGGGCAACTCTTCTTTCACTGCCAAAGATGCACGTGGGAAAATCGATGATGTCTATCTTCCAGATGATGGGTCTGAAACTAGATGGAACAGGTTCGTCCCAAAAAAGGTCAATGTATTTATTTGGCGGGCTCTCCATGATCGTCTTCCTACTCGTTGGAACCTTAGTCGAAGAGGAGTCGAGATCGCCTCTATTACTTGCCCTATTTGTGATAATGGGATTGAAACGTCTTATCATACGCTGTGGGTTTGCTCTCTCGTTACCTCCCTCTGGATTCGGGTCTTTAAATGGTTGGACTTTAACCCTCCTGTCATTCCTAACTTGCGCGGCCTATTCACTTGGATAGAAGAGCTTCATATATCTTCGAACAAGAAAGTCATCACTGAAGTTGTTTGTAGTGTTGTTTTATGGGCTCTGTGGAACTTCCGTAACGATATGATCTTTGGCGACACTCACCCTAAATGTAGCATCTTATATGATAAGGTTGTAGATTTTTCTTTTCGTTGGTACTCTTCTAGAAACAATTTGTCTTCCATCTCATGGAGCAATTGGATCCAAAACCCTATTGAGGTTTACTCTTTATAATTTCTTCTAGCTCCTTGCTAGTTCGTTAATAAATTTCTGCCGTTCTAAAAAAAAAGCTTGAATTCGATTTTAAAAAAGGAAATGCTACAACCAAAAAGAGTTTACAAAATAATTCCCACAAAATAATGTGGCATGATGATTTGTACATCATTCCCTAATTAGAAAATGAGAGATAAATAACTTGAATCTAATTATTGCATGCCACATAATTCTATAGAAATTTTTTTAAGCTCTTTGTGGTTGTAGCATTTCTCTTTTAGAAACTTGATACATTCATAAATAAGTGTACACAATTAATGTATTCACATATAAGTAGAGGTGTTGATTGGTTCGGTTATCGGGTTATTCGGTTTATTCGGTTCGATTAGTTCGGTTATTTTTTTTTCAACCCGAAACCGAACCGAACTAGAATTTAACCGAATCGAACCGGATAAAACGAAAAAACCGAGAACCGAACCAAAAAGCAAATTTGAATTTGGTTTAGTTTTTGGGTTGACCCGAATTACACTATTTATTTAAAAAAAATACATAGATATTTACCAAAAAAGATTATTTCAAAAATAAAAAGTGTTTTTTTATATATTATTGATCTTTTTATATATATAAATATTATATAAAAATATGTATATTTATATAAATTCGGTTTTCCGTTCGGTTATCGGTTCAGACTGCCAAACCCATATCCAACCCCGAGAGCCAAATTTGTAATTCGGTTCGGTTCAGTTTTGATAAATTCGGTTCGGTTATTAGCTCGGTTCGGTTTATTTTCGGCTCGGTTCGGTTTCGGTTTTCGGTTTATTCGGTTTTTCTTCTCACCCCTACATATAAGCACTTAAATTATACATAATATATACAGAAAAACATATATATTACTTAAAAGCTCGAAAAGCTCGATAATAATTCGAATCGAATCTGTATAAGCTCGAGCTCGACTTTTTAAACATTTCGAGCTTGAGCTCGATAGTCGATAAAGCTCGTTTCAAACGAGCTCAAGTCGAGTTCAAGCTCAATTACTCGACATTCGACAAATGAACAAAGTTTTAGATTATGAATTTTTTTAACACGTCTACTATTCCACTAACTAAAAATAATACTATTTGGTTCCACATATTATGGCATGCTGTTGACTTTGACACTGAAAATAATTAAATAACGTAGATAACTTAAATTCAATATTAAAGAAGTAAATTTTTTTTAACTTAAGTTGGTCAGAGTAATAAATAAGGTGAATAAATGACACAGCAAGTACACGATTGATTCCCTTTTCATGCTCATCATTTTCTGCCTTTTATTCGGGTACGCTTCTCCCATTTTTTATTTTTACTTTTGGTTTTGATAGGTAAAATTAGCCGTATCAGTGAGCACTGATAGCAGTAGATAGTAGCAGTAAATGATAGTTATAAGTGATATTAGTTTTTTTTTAATGTGAGCTAACGTAGTTGTAAATGTAATCAAATGTGTAAAACGGCTTTTAAATGCCAAACGCTTATAAAGGCTACTTTATAAAACGTTGGAAAATGAACAATCCGGAAAAATAGATAAAGCTAGTTGCTGCTTGAGCTCGAAAATATATGTTTATCAAAATTAGCAGTAGCAGTAGAAGCAATGGGCAGTAGCCGTAAGCATTGGCGGTGAGCAATATCAGTAAACGTTGTTAGTTTTTTCTGTAAAAACGTATGGTAACATACTTGTTAAATCATGTTTACATATATACATTATTACAATAAGAAAGTCTACTCCTCGTTAAATGTACTTGTAGATTTCATTGTCGGAAGTCGCAGATTTAATTCAACACTCGGCTCCAATGTACATATTACTATTTATGTTTGTGTCGGTCTTTAACTTTTTTATATATGTATATTAATATTAATTTTGACTAGTTTTACTATTTCATCTATACTACTTATAAAACAAAAATAACCCTCTTTTCATTTAATACCCAAAAAAAAAAAATAATTCAAGTTATAGAGCATAATGTACAATCTTTAAATGCAAGATTTCACAACAAAACCAACTATCTAACAAATACAAATATTGAAGCAAAATGTACAACATTTATTTCCTCTATGCATATGTTACAAGTATAAATTAATTAAAACACTAATTGATGTGATTTTTAAAGCACCTTTAAAATAAAAAATACATATTATTATACACATTTTACAAACTAATATAACATACAAAGTTTAATACAATTTATATGCGAACAAGTTGATGATATGGTTTTGAAAATCGAACCGCACCAACGGGTTCAACCGGAAATCGGAGTCGCCACCGGTTCGGCTAGCAAATAAAATCCGTCCGAAAACGAAATGGAGATGACCGGTCAAAACAAGTGAATCGGATCGGGCTGAGATCATTTTTTTAATTTTCTCCGGTTAATATGTTCGCCATTATTATTTTGTTGACGTTTGAATTTTAATCACAGGGTACCCGCCGCTGCAACATGCGGGTACCCTGCTAGTATTTTTATAATAATAACATGCATTAGTTACTTGATTGATCGATTCTAATTTCTATGATGATAAAACTCACATTTTATAAATTAAAACTAACATTAATTATTCATATCATCATTTGTTATTTTTTGTTTCTGGATACTTCTAAAAAAAGGTAATTGTTTTAGATTGAAGTAGATTTTACTGAAATTATTACATTAACTTTTAGTCAAAGTTAAGAAAATCAATTTTTTAAGCTGTGAAAAGTGAACTTAGAAAGTTACTAGTCAAATTTAAGTAAAGATATGTTCACATTCTGTATTTTTACACCTTCTTTAACATTCTCATTTCTCACACAAACTAATCATATAAAACATCAATTACGGTTTTCATTTTTGGACCCGAAAACAGTAGCCCAATAAAAGTCCAAAAACAAGAGCCCAATAACCCCTTTAATATTTATATGTTACAAAACTTACCCCCAGTCTATGAAACAAGTTACAAAAATTATTATATACATCTTGTTATTTACGATTTTTTTATAAAACAAACTTTATTTATCAAATATCTAACAAATATTTAAGACTTTTCTTATAAAAAATTGCCGGATCGACAAGGAAGCCCCCCTAACTCTTACATTCACTGCTTCAGTCGACCCACTGATACGATTTTTAAAAATATTAAATATTATACAGGTTATAGGATTTTGTGTAAATAAAAAAAAGAATCTCAAATACGCCACTTAACCTAGCATTAACTTAAGTAACCTAGAGTTAAATCAAGTTTAATTAAGAGTGTAGATAGATTATAGGGCTATTTATGGACAAATAAGGGAAACTTCACATTGTTATGTGATATTTTTTGAAGGTTTTTTCTAAACATGCTGCCCTGGGGCACCTGTTAAGGTGGGAATAGAGGTGTGTGTCACAGCTTGATTGGTCTAGCAGTTATTGATATTAATCAATTATCAGCAAAATAACTGCAGGCAATCAGGTGTGACAGCACAGCCTGATGTCTCCACCTTAACATGTGCCCTGGGTCGCACATGTATAGAAAACCTTGTTTTTGAATCATTCGCAATATTTTCCAGGTATTGGTTGGAAAGTTTGTGCGTTGAGCTCAATACATCGAATACATCTATTGTAATAATTTTTAGTCAATGTATGTTAAGACCAGAATAAGCAATAACACCCCACGTAAGATCTCTACGCGTAGAGCTCTCTCTCACACTATCTCGCGTCTCTACTTCATAGCTCTACTCTCCCTCCTCCACATCCGCCAATGAATAAGCAATAACTAAAAAGTAACCTCGGTTTTTAATCACATTTGTTCTAATAAACTGAATTTTTAATGGCTTGTTTGTCAATTGTATTTCAAATTACATGAGAAGCTTTTCAACCAAATTGATATGGATTCAAATAGTAAATTTACGGTGAAAATATTACTATGAGATAGTTACTTGCCGTTAAATAAAGAAATAATAATAGTCTAGAAAAAGTTATGCACACTTTTAGTCTTGCTTTTATTACATGCATGTATTCCCCCTTTGAGTAATAAGGCTATTTTTAAGTTGGCCATTTTCATGAATGTATCAATATGTTTCTAGTTTACTTGTGCCAAAAATAAATTTATATAAGTTTGGTCTAAAATTATGAATTTTTTTTTAGTAAAAGATTACCCGAGTAAAGTCAAAAAGATTGGGAAAGGTTTGCTAAAATTATGACTTATAATCAAATGAAAAGAAATTTAAAACTGAAAGGAATAAGAAATAGCTATTACCACACGTTAAAGATGTATCTACTTAAACTATATGCATCTTTAGTCTTTTAGATACATCATAATATATTTTATAGCTCAAAATTAAATGCATATGTGTAAATTAGATGTGTATACGTATATAATATGCATTTCATACAGTTAAACGAATCATATGTATTTTTCATCATATACGTGTGAAATGTACTGCTATTACTACTTTGCATTGTTTTCACATTAAAATTGTTTTCGAAACTAATTCAGACGGATCTAGGTGAATAAAGATGTATCTAATTCAAGTCGATGATTGTCAAATATGTGGTTATAATTATTTCTTGTCTTGTTAATTTTTAGTTTTTTTTTACTAAACGCTTACCACTAAAATTATTAAAGGGCACGATGTGGATGGTTGGAAGTAGGGGTGTTATCGGGTCGGGTTATCGGGTCTTATCGGGTCGGTTGAGTCGGGTTTTGATTTTAAAAAACTCACCCGCAACCTGATCTCGATAAGAAGTCGAGTTATCGGGTTCGAGTGGTTATTGGATCGGGTGATTCGGGTTATCGGGTGAAGCTACATAGATGCTCCATTACAAAGTTAAACATAATGATACAAACATAGGACTCACATACATGACATTAAAAATGATATGTGATCATTATAAATTGATATGTTAGCCGATACTAGCATGGTAACCGCGTAAAGTAGCGGTTTTGATGCGTTAAAAATGAAAAAAAAATTAATAAAAATATATTAAAATGGATGTTGAATTAAATAGCACAAAATTTTAAAAAATATGATGAAATTTAGATCATAAAAAAATAAATAGGTAAAAAAGATATTTCAATTTAAAAATAATGGTGGCTTCTAATAAAAAAGTGACACATGTCACATTAAGATATGATTTCTATAAAATGAGATGGATGGTTACGATTGCACATCTTATATTTTCATAATAAGTAAGTTTAAAAGTCTGAATTTTTAAGACTTTCTAAAAATAAAATGTCCTAAATACTTTATAATATGTTAGCCGATAGCCGATAAATACCATTTTTGAACCAGTCCATTTGAAAGAATATCCACTGATTATATATCTAGCAAAACTTATGTATACATTTTATAAAATAATTTAGAGAGCTTGGCAGTCCAGTAGTCCACTACCAACATAAAAATGGTCTACTATTATTTTAGCCATGTAACTACCAAAAACCATATGATAGCAAAACCGTTACAGTATGTAGCTAGCAAATATGATACATCACATTATAAAGTTTTAAACTTAAACTAGCAAATTTGATACTTGATCATTATAAAGTTCTAAACTTAAACTGGTAGTGTTGGGCTAATAAAATTTATTACTTAAAAAATTAAATTTTGATTTTCGGGTCTTATCGGGTTGACCTGATAATCCGATAACATTAATTATTTAACCTTAACCCGACCCGATAACACTATCGGGTTATCGGGTTCGGGTCAAAACAACCCGACAAAATTTTTGAACCCGATTTAACCCGACCCAATAAGCCTTATAAAAATGAAGTAAACCCTAGTTGCTATGTATATATATACTTGAAACTTGGAAAAACAATGTGACAAGTGTACAATAGTATGGGGGATTTTGGGTAAATATTACTAGAAGGTCTGAAAGTCTGACTTCTGTTAAATAATGGTTCGGGACTCGTTTAGGCGTTAACGGAGGATTCAAGACACGAAAATTACGTCGTTGCGTTCCAAATGATTTTTTCCACAAAAATGAGTATTTACACGACTATATTTTATAAATGTTTTTATAAAATATATTTAAAATTATTATTAATTATTTGGTACCATTAGGTGTCGAGGGTAAGCTTTGTCCGTAAATTAAAACTTTATTTTGAACATTCGCATTTTTAAATAAACGTTTTTGAATAAAATATTAAATATTTTTATTTAATAAAAAATGATAATTAAATATAAATTTAATTATTTTTGTGTCGGTACGCGTTGTGTGCGGGTTTCAAAACTTTGCGAGGGTATTTAGTCATTTTCTGCTTGGTTTCGTGTCTCAGATAAAACTGAAAAGTTGTCCGGAATGTCGTTTTATGTCAAACGCTAGTATACCCCATAATTAATAACTCATTTTGGCGGGTCGTTTTTGATAAGTCAACTTAGGAATAACATATATCTTCTCGTTTTCAAGTCAAATAAGTGTGAAAAATAGATTGGTAAATGAGAGATAATAATAATAATTATGATTTATTATTTAAATACGTTTCAAAAATTTATCGGCTACGCGGTAATCGTTTTTATGTGACCGTAAAAGGTCAAAAAGTCAAGTCGGACCCGAAAAGTCAAAGGGTAAAATAGTAATTTAAAGTTCTAAAAATTGCCGGTTGTGACATTACCTACCCCTTAAAGGAATCCCGTCTCGGGATTCGATTTGTGTTAACCAAGAAAAGATTTAAGATTTAACAGACCCGTTTTCAAACATGGCATTGATAACTTTATTCAGCAAAATTTGATTTTTTGACACTTCTTAATATACATAAATTTTGGCTAGGTTTAACCAGGATATATAATACATTGAAATGGGTATTTTAGAAAAATATCATTACAAGTTTTATGATTGATATAAACGCGTTATAAAGAAAGTCCCTTAATAGTGAAAATATCAAAGGAAAAATGTAGGCGCGGGGGTATGTCTATATAAGGGTTTAAATGTTTAAGGGCAGAGTCTAGTTTCTGATATCTGTAAGGTTCGACGATCAACATCGGACGAGGCTAATGAATGCGAGTATTTAACTTACTTAGGAAGCACGAGGATGTATCATGACTCCAACCTCCGTAAGCAAACGATGCGAATAAAGTGTAACCGAACGGCTCTAGCCGCGACCTTTAAAAAAAATAGACGCGCCATAGTAAGAGAAATAATACGAAAACATTGTACGCAACGTTAATAACGAAATAGACAACATATTGTTATGCGATGAGTTTAGTCAACAAAATGTGTTTTTACGAACTTATTAAGGTTATGACGATGTTACGACACTCTTACGAAAAGTTACTATTTATAGAAAGTTTCCATCTTAGAAAGTTTTTAGTTTCGGGACGTTAATAGCGTCTCCTAATTTAATCGTTTCCATATTTCCAAAAATGAACTAGTGAAACCCTAACGTTTAACCAAAATCCTTAGCTCGCTAAATATGTATATAAAACTTGCTATACTTAGAAACGACCAACGACAACGACTTATCATTTTTAGAAAAATTCATATACCTTCATTTTAATATTACGAAGCTCCACGACTATTTTCAAAGACTTTCGGCACTTAATAAACATTTCGAAACATTTTTAAACGTCCGTTTACCCACATTTAAAACTCGGACCATCAACTATATTTTTATAAATCACCCATGGACTTGACCATAAACTTGACCATAACACTGCCATATTTTCCAAACTATCCAAAAAAAATTACGCCAAAACTAATCAACCAAATCCACTGTAATGCTAGCCTAACCTCATTGTCATCTTTGTTGCAATTCACGGATCTCACAACCTCTCAACAAGAACAACTTATATGTCTGAAACCCTCAAAAATCTACATTTAAATAATTTTTATTTTTTTTTAAACGACAACTATTATCAAACAAACTAGCAAGGCGCTAGAAAAAACATTAAAAAGAAATCAAATATGGATTCTTTAACCAAAACTCCCAAGAAAACGAACTAATACAACGATTAACACACCAATTAAAAGAGGACGAGGCTATATCATCAAAAATCACGGAGCGCCTCGGCGGAGAGACATCAAAGATCAACCTGTTCCGAAAAGACCAAATATGCCACCACGAAGTGTAGAAGACCCCCTCCAACATAGCACAAACATATGGAGTCGTGAATCAAAAGTAAAAGTATAAGAATACATAACAATAATAACCATAACAAAAGGTGACGGAATGCGGAGAGTGAGGACATTTCAAAAAAAAATATCCCCATAATAAAGGTCACCAAATGAGAGGAACTCACGGGTGAGCTTAGGCGGTAGGCGACGAAATATTGCACACAGTCGTTAGTTCGAGGATGAATCAAATCCATTAGCTCAAGAGTGCACAAGTCGGTTAGCTCCATAAACAGTTCATGATTACAAGGTTTTGTAACGAAAAAAGTAATAACTTAAGAATAAGATAAGGTAGTTCAAGTGAGGCCTTAAGAGTCTGTTGAGTGGTAAGATACGATTGTGTTTCTAGATCTTTTTAACGGATTACGGTGATTATCAGGTTCGAGTCCATACTCGTGTCATATTGGATACCATTAAGTCCACTCATTTATAATGTATTATTTACATAAAGAAGCGTCCCAGCTTACGTAAATAATGAATTGATAAACTTATGGTTCGGTGATTTACAATTTATTTATTTAAATGAAGAGGCGTCCCAATCCTTTCAAATAAAGAGATTATAAATCAGCCTACTTAATAATTTCCGATGCAATACGCGTACTCATAAAATTCTTCAAGGTGGTGGATGACATGACGATGCCGGTGCTCTATTGAGTATGAAACGAGTGTTTAAAAGTCATCTTCGGAGACGGGGAGTAAAACAATTAGGGGAGATCGACATAGAGTTCAAAATAGTTGACGAGTATACGGTTAAACCAAATAAGATAAAAGACCTTTATAAACGAGTTTACATAGCAATTATCATATTAAACCTCCTGTTACAAATCCCGCCCATACAAGACTTGTAATACTTAGATTCATACATAACTCCATGTAAACAAGCTGTGACAGGTTTCGTGTAAAACGATATTGTATAAGGTTATGAAAAAAAATAAGTTTGAGACCATTGCATCGCTCACAATGTCTTAGACAAATTTTAGAGACCATTGTGTCATCCACAATAGGAAAGTTTAATATTTATATAGACAACTTCCATATAAGTAAATAAGGAAATATACGTAACGTAAATCGTAGAGAAAAGATACCCACAAAGAAAAGATAACCACAAAGAAAAGATAATCGCAGAGAAAAGATAACCGCAAAGAAAGATAACCGCAGGACAAACGCAAGCGTAAAGCAAGATGATACTCACATATCCGCCATAGCAAAAACACGTATAAGGCACACATAAAAGCACGTAAGGATCACATACTGGTTATAGACCAGATCTAGATATTCTACCTAGATATTCTACCTTGTTCTCTTTAACCTTAGCTCTGATACCAATCTATCACACCCCCAAACGGGGCCTGGACGGAATACGTGTCCGAAGGCGTGACGTCATAATATACATCGCACAAAGCACGAGAGAACGACCACTAATGGACGTTTTAAAAATCATAACTCGTTGCATTGTTTAAAAAAAATAGATAAGTTTTACAAGATTCAAAAGAAATCAAACATTTGCGGAAGCGTAAGAAAAATGTAGCGGAAGCATAATTTGGTTTTCAAAAGACAACGAGTATGAATGAGAAATAAAGTCTTGATAATGGTATCATATTGCACGTAGACTCCACATAGCACATCAAGAAGTCCAAAGCTAATCACCTGAGAAAGACATGCTAAAAACGGTCATTATAAAGTTGGTGAACTCATAGGTTTAAGTAAAATATTTATGAGGATCAAATACTGCCTTACCCGCAGATTAATAAAAAGTGTTTAGTAAACAGAAACGTTCAACCAAAGTAGTATGGACCACAAGTTTCCAAAACGTATGCAACAGTTATAACAGATACAACTTCACATAAAAGGTATTTACTGTTGCGCTAAGCTCATGACACCAAAGCTAAATTTAGTGATGCACGCAATATGCTAGATAATGATTCTGCCCTACAGGTGTCCGACCAAGACACCCCAAAGTGTTTTGACATGTTATGTATCCGTTTATCGGGAGCCCCGTGGGTAGTGAGCGCTACTCACCCGGATAGGGATAATTAGTCCCAATAGATCTATTTATAACACTCATGCTTACTGAGACCAATCCAATTGGTTATACCATAATTAACGGTTCATGATAGTTTCGGGCAAGAAAGTGGTCTAATCGCTACTTAGGCAACACGTACACAGGGAGAGTAAATCAAGATACTTGTGTCCATAGTAAAAACAACCAACGTTTTCGTAAAAGCTTAAAGTACTTATATCCATAAGTAAAAACGAGTGTGATATCAATCATGTAACAAGTTTGTAATCAATGTATACGAGTTTGAAATTCAGTAATGTAAACAAGTTTGTAAACGAGCATGTTTCTCACCCAAAAGATATAAAACATTTATCCAAAACGAGTAAAAGTGGGGCTATGAACTCACCTTGATATTGCAAAACAATTAGAAGAAAAGCAACTAATAAGCACAGCATAAACGGAAAACAGAACGGCTCGACCAAGAAGATGCAGCTTAACTTAACAGTTATATCCCACTACTTTAGGATGATGAATTTGGGTTTTCCGATGGATGAGTACATCAACACGACACGTTGATAAAGGATTTGGATTACAAGTTGTAAGAGTATGGTGGTTGGTTAAATAAAATAAATCGAAAGGCAAACGCAAAGTATGTAATATATTCCGTATATATTACATATGAAAAAGAAACAATTATATAATTCCTATGGTGAATTATATAATAAAGACAAACAACCAAAAGGATAAGTCGCAATATATAATATTTTACAAGTATTATATAAGAAACATAAGAAAAATAATTGGAACAAAATAATTCGACCAGTGTTTGAAAATCACCAAGTAAATTAATAAAGAGTTCTTGTTTAGAAGTAAATACATGTTTTAAAGTTACGAATTTAATAAATGATGTTTTTAAAGTTTTTACAAAACTTATTATTTTATCTATTAGTCGAGAATTATAAAATAATATTTTATAATTTAGTATTTCGCCACGCGTTATAACTAAACTAGTTGTCTCGTTAGTAACAGTATAATTTTCGTTTGTTTGTCGGATTATTGTGAAATTACAATTTAATACTCTTATAAACTATATAACTTAATCCTTTTTATCGGATTTCCAAGATAATAAAAGTTTTAACGAAAAATACTAAGTATAGAAATTTCTATAAATATCGGCATGACCTATTCGTTTATATGACGTTTCCCATTTTTATAAAACTCCACGTTTTCCACTCCATGTTGCAAAATACGCGCGTGTTTCTATATATATTTAAACTAGACAAATATAAGAAACAAAAATAAATAAAACCAAACGCACCCTTATTAGGGGCTGCTGTCCCAAACGCACCCTTATGGGTGGTTAAACAGCAAACCAAACGCTCCCGTTGGAGCTGCTGTGCCAAACGCACCCTTACGGGTCGCTGGACAGTGAACCAAACACACCCTATATGGGACATTAAAATACTAAAACAAACACTCTCGAAACTAAACCAAGCAAAAAGAAAGACAACAAATTAAAACAACACAACCACAAGTTATAATAAGTTTTTACAAAAATAATAACCATCTAAACTCGGAGTTTAAAAGGGGTAAAGTGGTGGTATGTGGCTGAGCCGCGGTGGGGGTGGTGGCTGTGGTGATGATGTCGATGGTGGCGGTGGGAGTGGCGCACAGTGGTGGGGGTGACGATGGAGGTGTCGTGGATATGGTGGTGGTGGTGTGGCTGTCGTAGTGGAGCGAAGGTGGTCACGGTGAGGATAGCAGCGGTGGTGTCAGCTGCTATAAGGGTGAAGATGGCGTGGTGGTTGGATTTATGCGGTAGTGGTGACAGTTGAGAGATAGTGATGCGACAGTGGTGTTGTGGTGATGACGCAGTGATGGTGTTGGAGGTGACGAGGGGGTGGTGGTGATGATGGCAGCGGGGGTGTCGAGATGAATGTGGTGGTGGCGTGGTAAACCCGCTGTGGTGGCGACGATGGCGGTAGTTGGCCGAAAAATGGCCGGGATCTGGCCGGAAGAAAAAGGAGGCGCCGGAAAACTTTTGGAGAGAATAGGGGCTAGGTTTTGGAGAAAACTTTTGGACACGAAAATTACGTCGTTGCGTTCCAAATTATTTTTCCCACAAAAATGAGTATTTATACGACTAGTATTTCATAAATGTTTTTATAAAAAATATATTTAAATTATTATTTATTTGGTACTATTGGGTGTCGAGGGTAAGCTTTGTTCGTAAATTAAAATTTTATTTTAAACTTTCGTATTTTTAAATAAACGCCTTTGAATAAAATATTAAATAATTTATTAAATATTTTTATTTAATAAAAAGTGATAATTAAATATAAATTTTATTATTTTTGTGTCGGTACGCGTTGTGTGCGGGTTTCAAAACTTTGCGAGGGTATTTAGTCATTTTCTGCTTGGTTTCGTGTCTCGGGTAAAACTGAAAAGTTGTCCAGAATGTCGTTTTATGTTAAACGCTAGTATACCCCATAATTAATAACTCATTTTGGCGGGTCGTTTTTTATTAGTCAGCTTAGGAATAAAATATATTTTCTCGTTTTCAAGTCAAATAAGTGTGAAAAATAGATTGGTAAATGAGAGATAACAATAATAATTATGATTTATTATTTAAATATGTTTCAAAAATTTATCGGCTACGCGGTAATCGTTTTTATGTGACCGTAAAAGGTCAAAAAGTCAAAAAGTCAAGTCGGACCCGAAAAGTCAAAGGGTAAAATGGTAATTTAAAGCTCTAAAAATTGCCGGTTGTGACATCAGAGGTCCCTGGTAAAAGAAACTGAAGACTCTGGTGGTTCAGTGGTCTCTGAAAAGTTCACTGAGGAGGTTGTTCCTGAGCCTAGAAAAAGCAAAAGGCATAGGCCTCCAAAGGATTTTGGACATGAATTATAATTATACTTAATTGAAGGAATAAGAGATGAGGTCTCTGACCAACACTCCTATTGCTTTAATGTTAAAGATGATCCTAAAATATTTGTTGAAGCAATGAAGTCCCGGGATGTTGCTTTCTGGAAAGAAGCAATTAATGATGAGATGAATTTTATCATGGATAACAACACTTGGGTGTTGGCTGATCTATCTCCAGGTTGCAAACCTCTGGGTTGCAAATGGATCTTCAAAAGAAAGCTGAAGGTAGATGGAACTGTTAAAAAGTTCAAGGCAAGGTTAGTCATTCAGGGCTTCAAACAAAAGTCAGGGATATACTACTTTGATACTTATGCTCCAGTGGTACGTATCAGTACCATAAGACTGCTGATTGCTATGGCATATATTCACAATCTGATTATTCATCAGATGGATGTAAAGACAACTTTCTTAAATGGTGAACTGGAAGAGGATGTCTACATGAACCAACCTCGGGGCTTCATCATGCCTGGCAATGAAAACAAGGTGTGTAAACTGATTAAGTCTCTTTATGGACTAAAGGAGGCACCTAAGCAATGACATCAAAAATTTGATGAAGTGGTTTTGTCTAATGGTTATTTACTTAACCAAGCTTACAAATGTGTATATAGCAAATTTGATGAATCTGGTAAACGAGTCATAATTTGCCTATATGTTGATAACATGCTCATCTTTGGCACTGACCAAGTTCAGGTTGACCTGACAAAGGAATTTCTGTCATCAAGATTTTCTATGAAGGACATGGGGAATGTTGATGTTATCCTGGGTATAAGGATTGAACATGAAAGTAATGGTATAACAATTTCTCAGTCTCATTATATTGAGAAGGTACTAAAAAAATTCAATTACTTTCATTGCACTCCAGTTAATACTCCTATGGATACAAGTGAGAAGCTTATGCTCAATAATGGTCAGGCTGTATCTCAACTTAAGTACTCTATGGTAATTTATTGTGGGTAAACTGAGCAAGTATACTAGTAATCCTGATACTCAGTACTGGCAAGCAATTCAGCGGGTACTAAAGTACTTAAAGAAAACCATGGACTATAGATTGATGTATACTGGCTATCCTTCAATGTTGGAAGGTTACACTGATGCAAGTTGGATAAGCAACAATGAAGACAATTCGTCTACAAGTGGTTGGTTATTCCTACTTGGTAGTGGTGTATAACAACCCGCAATTTTCATCAATGTAATTATCCATCTATTAAATTAGATGCACTGTATTATCCATCTATTATATATACACCACCTTTATACAGGGAAATTTTTTGTTTTATCTTATTTTGCAACGTAACTTGCATCTCTAAAGTAAACGAGCTGACGCAACCTCAATCAAAGCTATTTATATCTATGTTTACCTCTGGAAACATCCTAAATATGCAAGTCAATATCTTAATATTTTCATTTTACCACGTACATTTATCCATTTAAGAGTACTTTCAAGCGGTAGTCTCAAAACAAGCATAAACGTTAACGTTGACATCAAAACCCTACTTGTATATGTTAATGTAAACATATAAAATTAATGTGCAGCCTTAAAGCATGGGTACAAGTGAACCATGTCACCTAAATATGAATAAATTTTCCCTCTAAAAGCAATGTACAACTCTTTTTAACTCAATGTACAAGTCCAATCAAGCATAAAATTCAAACTACTCTTTCCCTTCCGAAATCTTAAGATTTCGTACGCACCTTTTATAGCACTAATTACGAGCACTCAATAACCAATATTTAAACAGCTTTTCCCTCTCAATCTCAGCGTCACTACACTAACCCTAAAACTTTAATTCTAAACCCGAAAACCCTAGCAAACCCGTTACACCCTTAAACTAGTTAATAGTTAATCAAAAATCTGATCCGTTGATAAAACATAAGATCTGGGAAAAATCAATAGGATTTTGGTATTAAGTGAAAATACTATAGCCCTATGTCTTGTGATCATTTTGCCAGTTGACTCAACCCGATTCGACGTCGAATGAATTAGTTATAGCCGAAATGGCAAAGGTGCGCTGATTCTGCACACCTGTAGTAAACGACTATTATCTCTAGATTTTTGTATAGTAACCCCTAAATATGTAAAACAAAAAGTTGTAGATGACTCAAATATATAACCATGCTCACTGGTTTGAGCTTCATCGGAGTTACGGTTTGTAAATGGCAACCATCTTACCGAGACTGATGTTGGCTGTCCAAAAACGGCCATGTATAAACTAAATAAATACCTCAAGCTCCTCCATGACTCACCACCACCTTCATCACCATGACCTCACCACCACATCACTATCACTCCAGCACCTTACAAGCACCTCCATCACCACATTGTAAGCTCCTTGTCACCTACTTGTCCTTCTTGTGGCCAAAAACCCTTCAACAACCCACACCTTGCAAATCTACACTTCTAGCTCACAATACTCATCTCTAGGCATCCTTAGTCATCTATCTACAAATCTTGATCCCTTATCTAAGTGTCCTTGGCCTCTAAGGTGTAAAATTTAGGCACTAAGGCTTCATGAGCCCTATAAATAGCCGAATACCCCTTTCCATTCAAATCACACCTCAAAAACTCATATACTCGTCAATGGTGTTCTAACTCAGGTCAAGGAAGGTCAAGAGAAGTCTTTAAGCTCAGAATAGAAACCAAGAAGCAAGAAAAACAAAGCCTTGAAGTCGTTACTAGGCGTACAAACCCAAAAACCCCATTTCGACCCATTTTTAGCTCAAGTAAGCTAAGATCTTGTTCCATAAGCTTATAATCTGTATTAGAATGTTCATAATACTCTTAATATCATATATGAACTATTATTTGAAGCTTTGAATCCTCAAACCCATGTGTTTTTGATAAAAACCCTAAAAACAACCCATTTTGATTTTCTAGCTAACGAATCCTTTTTCTAAACTTTTGTTACGTTACAACATCTTATTTTAGCTTATTCTAATAAGCTATAACCTGCAAATATCATTTGGAATCCTAAAATAAGATTGCATGGCATTTTGGACTTGTTTTGCAAAAGTATTCCATGCAAGGGGTATATATTGTAACTTTCTGAAATTTATAACAAAAGGGGCTGAAAATGTCATTATTCTAAAGTTATAACTATAAGGACCTATTTTTCCAAGTTGTAAAGTTAAAGGTTTATATTATATATACTTTATATATAAAGGACTAAACTTGTAAAAGTTTATAAACCAAGGGTAAATATTGTAACTTATCATCAACTAGCTTTTGAAGAAACTTATAATCTTATCGTATCACGATACTAGGGAATTTCATGTGAGGGGTTCCATTTAGGTATTTGTTTTGACGAGTTTGCTGGGTTTACGATTTAAAGTGCCCTGGCTCCTCAAACAATACTGCGTAGCCTTTGAATTATGATAGCCCGAACAGTGATACAATATTCTATAAATTAATCAAATCAAAGTAATACGTTAAACTTTATGAAGTTTTGAAACATAAACCATCACACTAAGACTTGACATATTACCCTCAGGTTGCGTGACGAGGCCGTTACTTTCACTTGATATACTGAACTTCCCCGCCCGGGTAGATAACATCGTACTACCATACGGACGCATTTCTCTTGATATACTTTTGCCATCAATCAGATTTCCCCTGTTAAGGTGAGTTCATAGCCTCACTTTTAAATCTCTTGAATGTTTTCATAAACCCGTGAGGGGGATACATGCTATAAACTATGAATACAAGTGTTTTCCAAATGTATGCTATCTTGATATATTATTGCTTGTGATCTAAGTCCCTTTATGCCAAAAGACCCCACTATCATGGACCATTAATCACTTGCGAGTGAACGCGAATATTGTGGATAGATCTATCGGGATTGACGAATCCCGTTTGTGTTAGCCGGATAGGTAACCAAACGCACTATATTTGAATCTCATAGGTATATGGCAATTACCTACACCGGGGGCCATTATCATTATATATATCATTATTGATATATACACAAGTCAGTTTGTGTGCCATGAGCTTAGACGCAATAATACACTATTGATACTGTTTTCTATAATAATTGTACTCATTGCAATTATCACTATTTTTGGGTGTATAACAACGTAACCCACTATCCATGATGACTTGTATTCACACTATTTATCATAAACCTATGAATTTCACTCAACCATTGTGTTGACTCTTTTTAGCATGTTTATCTCAGGTATTACAAACTATGGCACGGAGTGGTGCATGACTGAAGATGGTTAAACTGTGATCTTTCAGACATTATGTTTTCCTTAGATTTTGGGAACATCTCTATTGTAAAACCTCTTATAATAAATGAATGATTAACAACTTTTTCCAAAAACTCTTCTTTATGAGTCATTTTTCTATGATTATGATTGTTGTACTATGAGGTAAATACCCTAGATTACTTCCGGCTAAATTATCAAAAATGGGGTGTTACAGATTGGTATCAGCGCCATGGTTATAGAGAACAAGGTTAAAACCTTAACTATAACTACTTTTCTTCTTCTAGCCAAGAAGTCCCCTCTGTATGCCACTGCATTTCCCGAATAGTATGTAAAGATACATAACTACTATACTATTATATAAATAACTTATGTTATTTACACTGGGTTGTTACACAGTTATGTCTTCATCCAACCACCCTATTATCGTCCTATCCGATTGGGGGGGGGGGGGGGGGTGGGTGCGAAGATATTGAAGGATGCTTTTTCTCTACAAATTGTTCAGACTATTTCCCTGCCACACCGGAAACACTTCCTCCCGGACTCTTCAAATGATTAAACTAAGTATCATTTTGGCCACACTATCTTCTCACAAGTTGTCAAACTCGCGAGTTTACACGTAAGATCGTACGATCTTACGTGTCCACCTGATAAAATCATGTAGGATCGGTGTAGGATCGCATCAGAGGTAGGATCGCAAGTAGGATCGTAAACTCGCGTGTAAGATCGTAGATCGATGTCGATCGAGTTGTTACACATACATGTTAACAAACTTATTGACTTACATACTTACTAGCCCATTACTTTTTAGCCAAAAAAGAACAATACGAGTTCGCTCAAAAATCTCTAAAAAGTATGACATTTTCATTTCCAGATTTTCTAATCAATAAACCTAATTATCTACTTTCCCCAAATTGAAATTACCTGAAGAAATTAGAGTTTTTCTTCCTCATGTATCAAGTTACCTTAAGAATGAGTCGTTTTCTATGATTATGACTGTTGTACTATGAAGTAATACCCCAGATTAGCTTCCGCTGCTATATGTATCAAAATGGGGGTGTTACAGATTGGTATCAGCGCCATGGTTATAGAGAACAAGGTTAAAACCTTAACTATAACTACTTTTCTTCTTCTAGCCAAGAAAGTCCTCCGTGCCACTGCATTTCCCGAATAGTATGTAAAGATACATAACTACTATACTATTATATAAATAACTTATGTTATTTACACTGGGTTGTTACACAGTTATGTCTTCATCCAACCACCCTATTATCGTCCCATCCGATTCCGATATTGAGGATGCTTTTTCCTCTACAAATGTTCCAGACTATTTCCCAGCCACACCGGGAAACACTTCTCCTGACTCTTCAAATGATTTAACTAAGTATCTTTTGGCCACACTAGTCTTCTCACCTTTACATGATGATCCGTATATGGAAATCATGCAAGCATATGATGCTACTGATAATGAATTACCTATTCCTCCACTTCAAGCTCCTATTGCTCCACCAACTGTTGTGTCTCCATCTCCAGTGTTATCACTATCACCAATGTTTGATTCTCGAGATTTATTTCCTCCCGAGGAGATTTCACCACCTAAAGACATTGAGACTCCTGTTGAATCACCCATTCCAATATCTCCATCTTCATCAGTAGGATCTTCATCACCAGTTAGGTCAACTACACCACCACCAGACTATCCCTTTGATAAATCTATCTTCGCAGAGTTAGATAACTCATTATGGATCATACCGCGACCACTGGGAAGTGAACCAGTCCCCGAGGAACCTAATGAGTCAGATGCTTGTGAAAGTATTCATCTCTGGAAATGATCATTGAGAATATCCAAGTTTGTCATCAAGGGTCTTCTGAACAAGATTCAAGAACTCAAAAACAACAAGGGAGAACCACCAGATTAGATCTGTGTCATTTACAGCTTTCTAGAATCCAACCACTAGATGTATGGTATAAATAATGACACTAGTCAAATTTTGTTATGTAAATTATATAGACAAGTTATTTATACAAATGATGATTCCGTTATACCTCGTTGTTTCATAATACCAATTTTGTATGTCGAGATTGTCTATCCTATATCCTGTAGTATGATGACTCATATCTTTATCCAAGATTACTATGATTCTTTTACCATCCGATTTTCTCAAACCTTTAAACACTAAGCCTCCTATTGGATCACTCACTTCATTATCTCCGTATCTATCTTTGGAAGTCTTAAATTCCAAAATTTCTGTTGTATCCTGCAATGTATTACCAAAGAATGATCACAAGTCTTTACATTATACCATAACTTGTGATATGACTATATCATTTTATAGATTCTTATCCTGTGTTGTCTTGATAGATGCCTCCCAAGAGAACATCAACATCTATAGCACCAGCTATGACTCAGGCTGCCATCCGGCAACTAGTTGTTGATAATGTTGCTGCTGCTCTGGAAGCACAAGCTCCTACCTTGGAAAATACTAACAATCCCAATAGGAACACCAGACCAAGAGAAACTCCTGTAACAAAAAGGGGAAACTATAAAGAGTTCATAAGCTGTCAACCTTTCTACGTCAATGGTACGGAAGGAGCTGTCGGAATCATTCGTTGGTTTGAACGGACTGAATCAGTGTTTTCTAGTAGCAACTGTGCCGAGGAAAACAAAGTAACATTTGCTACTGGTACTTTAACCGATGATGCTTTGTCTTGGTGGAATGCATATGCCCAACCTATTGGGATAGAACAAGCCAACAGGATCACCTGGACCGAATTGAAAAGGCTCTTAACCAATAAATATTGCCCTCGAACTCAAGTCAAGAAGATGGAAGATGAATTTTACAACTTGGTTGTAAAAGGAAATGATCTCAAGACTTATATTAGAAGATTCCAGGAATTGGCAGTTTTATGCCCAAACATGGTGCCAAATTCTGAGAAACTCATCACCACCTTGTAAGCTCCTTGTCACTTACTTGTCCTTCTTATGGCCAAAAACCCTCCAACACCCCACACCTTGCAAATCTACACTTCTAGCTCACAATACTCATCTTTAGGCATCCTTAGTCATCTATCTACAGATATTGATCCCTTCTCTAAGTATCCTTGGCCTCTAAGGTGTAAA
The DNA here is from genome assembly GCA_026074375.1 of Tanacetum coccineum. Lineage (NCBI taxonomy): Eukaryota > Viridiplantae > Streptophyta > Magnoliopsida > Asterales > Asteraceae > Tanacetum > Tanacetum coccineum. Next base: position 25,418 of record BQNB010005982.1, read on the forward strand.
ACTTGGGCATTAAGGCTCCATGAGCCTTATAAATAGCCGAATACCCCTTTCTATTTAAATCACACCTCAAAAACTCATATAATCATCGATGGAGTTCTAAATCATATCAAGGAAGGTCAAGAGAAGTCCCTAAGCTCATAATAGAAGCCAAGAAGCAAGAAAAACAAAGCCTTGAAGTCGTTACTAGGCGTACGAACCCGAAAACCCCATTTTGACACATTTATAGCTCAAGTAAGCTAAGATCTTGTTCCATAAGCTTATAATATGTATTAGAATGTTCATAATACTCTTAATATCATATATGAACTCTTATTTGAAGCTTTGAATCCTCAAACCTATGTGTTTTTGATAAAAACCCTAAAAATGACCCATTTTGATTTCCTAGCTAACGAATCCTTTTTCTAAACTTTTGTTACATTAAAACATCTTATTTTAGCTTATACTAATAAGCTATAACCTGAAAATATCATTTATAATCTTAAAATAACCTTGCATGACTTTTTGGACTTGTTTTGCAAAAGTTTCCATGCATGGGGGTATATATCGTAACTTTCTGAAATTTATAACTAAAGGGGCTGAAAATGTCATTATACTAAAGTTATAACTAGAAGGACCTATTTTGTCAAATTTCAAAGTTAAAGGTTTAAATTATGTATACTTTATATATAAAGGACTAAACTTGTAAAAGTTTATAAACCAAGGGTATATATTGTAACTTATCATCGACTAGCTTTTGAAGAAACTTATAATCTTATCGTATCACGATACTTGGGAATTTCATGTGAGGAGTTCCATTTGGGTATTTTTTTGACGAGTTTGCTGGGTTTATGATTTAAAGTGCCCTGGCTCCTCAGACAATACTGCGTGACCTCTGAATTATGATTGCCCGAACAGTGATACAGTATTCCATAAATTAATCAAATCAAAGTCATACGTTAAACTTTATGAAGTTTTGAAACATAAACCATCACACTAAGACTTGACATATTAACCTCAGGTTGCGTGACGAGGCCGTTACTTTTACTTGATATACTGAACTTCCCTGCCCGGGTAGATAACATCGTACTACCATACAGACACATTTCTCTTGATATACTTTTGCCATCAATTAGATTTCCCCTGTTAAGGTGAGTTTATAGCCTCACTTTGAAATCTCTTGAATGTTTTCATAATCCCGTGAGGGGGATACATGCTATAAACTATGAATACAAGTGTTTTCCAAATGTATTCTATCTTGATATATTATTGCTTGTGATCTAAGTCCCTTTATGCCAAAAGACCCCACTATCATGGACCATTAATCACGTGTGAGTGAACGCGAATATTGTGGATAGATCTATCGGGATTGACGAATCCCGTTTGTGTTAGCCAGATAGGTAACCAAATGCACTATATTTGAATCTCATAGGTATATGATAATTACCTACACCAGGGGCCATTATCATTATATATATCGTTATTGATATATACACAAGTCCGTTTGTGTGCCATGAGCAGACGCAATAATACACTATTGATACTGTTTTCTATAATAATTGTACTCATTGCAATTATCGCTATTTTTGGGTGTATAACAACGTAACCCACTATCCATGATGACTTGTATTCACATTATTTATCATAAACCTATGAATTTTACTCAACCTTTGTGTTGACCTTTTTAGCATGTTTATCTCAGGTAATTGAGCAAACTATGGCACGGAGTGGCATGGACTGAAGATGGCTAAACTGTTATCATTCAACTTTATGTTTTCCTGTGGATTTTGGGACCTATCTTTTGTAAAAACTCTGATGAATAAATGAATGATAATAACTTTTTCCAAAAACGTCTCTTTATGAGTCGTTTTCTATGATTATGATTGTTGTACTATGAAGTAATACCCTAGATTATCTTCCGCTGCTATATGTATCAAAATGAGGGTGTTACAGATTGGTATCAGAGCCTTGGTTATAGAGAACAAGGTTAAAACCTTAACTATACAAGTTAAAACCTTAACTATAACTACTTTTTCCTTCTTCTGTCTAAGCCCAAGAAAGAGTCCTCTCCTCTCTTCGTAGCCACTTTAAATAAACTACTAACCGTGCATTTTCCCCTGAATAGTAGTAAAGATACATAACTATACTTATACTATTAACAAAACAATACTCTTATAGTTAATTACCACTGGTTTGTTACAACATTATTCTTCATCCAACCAACGCAACCCTATTTAACATCCCATTCTGGTTCCGATCTATTTCGAGGTACGGATGATCTTATGCTCTACAAATGTTAAGTTTCCTAGACTATTCCTATCCCTAGCACACTCGGGAAACACTCTCACTGGCTCTTCAAATGATTTAACTAAGTATCTTTTGGCCACACTAGCATCTCACCTTTACATGATGATCCGTATATGGAAATCATGCAAGCATAATGATACTACTGATAATGAATTACCTATTCCTCCACTTCAAGCACTTTTGTCCCTCCACCAATGTTGTATCTTCTCCAACTCCCAATGTTCTCTACTATCACCAATGTTTGATTCTCGAGATTTATTTCCTCCCGAGGAGATTTCACCACCTAAAGACATTGAGACTCCTGTTGAATCACCCATTCTAATATCTCCATCTTCATCAGTAGGATCTTCATCACCAGTTAGGTCAACTACACCACCACCAGACTATTCCCTTTGATAAATCTATCTTCGCAGATTTTAGATAACTCATATGGATCATAAATGAAGCGCGACCCACTGGGAAGTGGAACCATCCCCGAGGAACCTAATGAGTCAGATGCTTGTGAAAGTATTCATCTCTGGAAATGATCATTAAGAATATCCAAGTTTGTCATCAAGGGTCTTCTGAACAAGATTCAAGAACTCAAAAACAACAAGGGAGAACCACCAGATTAGATCTGTGTCATTTACAGCTTTCTAGAATCCAACCACTAGATGTATGGTATAAATAATGACACTAGTCAAATTTTGTTATGTAAATTATATAGACAAGTTATTTATACAAATGATGATTCCGTTATACCTCGTTGTTTCATAATACCAATTTTGTATGTACGAGATATGTCTATCTTATATCCAGTATATGAATGACTCAATATCTTTATCCAAGATTACTAATGATTCTCTTACCATCCGATTTTCTCAAACTTAAACACTAATAGCCTCCAATTGTATCACTCCAAGTCATTACTTCCGTATCTATCCTCTGGAAGGTCTTAAATACTAAAATTACTGTTTGTATCCTGCAAATGTATTACCAAAGAAATGATCACAATACATTACATTATACCATAACTTGTGATATGACTATATCAATTATAGATTCTTATCTGTTTTGTCTTGTATAGATCCCTCCCAAGAGAACATCAACATCTATAGCACCAGCTAGGAACTCAGGCTCCATCCGCAACTAGTTTTGTTGATAAGGATGCATATTCTGCTAGCTCTGGAAGCACAAATGCCCTACCTTGGAAAATACTTAACAATCCCAATAGGGTAACACCAACCAAGAGAAACTCCTGTAACAAAAAATGTGGAAACTATAAAAGAGTCATAAGCGTCAACCTTTTCTACGTCAATGTACGAAGGAGCTGGTCGGAATTCATTCCTGGTTTGAACAGGACTGAAATCATTTTTCTAGTACAACTGGCCGAGAAAAAAAAGTAACATTTTGCTACTGGTACTTGAACCGCTGATAGAGCTTTGTCTTGGTGGAATGCATAATGCCCAACCTAATGGATAGAACATGCCAACAGGTATCACCTGGCCCGAAATTGAAAAGAGCTCTTAAACCAATAAATATTGGTCCGCTCGAACACAAGTCAAGAAGATGAAATAATTTTTACAACTTGGTTGTAAAAGGAAATATCTCAAACTTTATATTAGAAGATTCCAGGAATTGGCAGTTTTATGCCCAAACATGGTGCCAAATTCTGAGAAACTCATCACCACCTTGTAAGCTCCTTGTCACCTACTTGTCCTTCTTATGGCCAAAAACCCTCCAACACCCCACACCTTGCAAATCTACACTTCTAGCTCACAATACTCATCTTTAGGCATCCTTAGTCATCTATCTACAGATATTGATCCCTTCTCTAAGTGTCCTTGGCCTCTAAGGTGTAAAACTTGGGCACTAAGGCTCCATGAGCCCTATAAATAGCCGAATACCCCTTTCTATTCAAATCACACCTCAAAAACTCATATACTCATCGATGGAGTTCTAAATCATATCAAGGAAGGTCAAGAGAAGTCCCTAAGCTCATAATAGAAGCCAAGAAGCAAGAAAAACAAAGCCTTGGAAGTCTTACTAGGCGTACGAACCCGAAAACCCCATTTTGACACATTTATACTCAAGTAAGCTAAGATCTTGTTCCATAAGCTTATAATATGTATTAGAATGTTCATAATACTCTTAATATCATATATGAACTCTTATTTGAAGCTTTGAATCCTCAAACCTATGTGTTTTTGATAAAAACCCTAAAATGACCCATTTTGATTTCTAGCTAACGAATCCTTTTTCTAAACTTTTGTTACATTAAAACATCTTATTTTAGCTTATACTAATAAGCTATAACCTGAAAATATCATTTATAATCTTAAAATAACCTTGCATGACTTTTTGGACTTGTTTTGCAAAAGTTTCCATGCATGGGGGTATATATCGTAACTTTCATGAAATTTATAACTAAAAGTGGCTGAAAATGTAATTATACTAAAGTTTATAACTAGCAGGACCTATTTTTTGTAAATTTCAAAGTAAAAGGTTTAAATTATGTATACTTTATAATTTAAAGGACTAAACTTGTAAAAGTTTAAAACCAAGGGGTATATAATGTAACTTATCATCGACAGGAGCATTTGAAGAACTTTATGAACTTATCAGTATCACGAATACAACTTGGAATTTCCATGTGATGGAGTTTCCATTTGGGTATTTTTTTGACGAGTTTGCTGGGTTTATGATTTAAAGTGCCCTGGCTCCTCAGACAATACTGCGTGACCTCTGAATTATGATTGCCCGAACAGTGATACAGTATTCCATAAATTAATCAAATCAAAGTCATACGTTAAACTTTATGAAGTTTTGAAACATAAACCAATCACACAAATGACTGACATATTAACCCAGGTTGCGTGACGAGGACCGTTACTTTTACATGATATACTGAACTTCCCTGCCCGGGTAGATAACATCGTACTACCATACAGACACATTTCTCTTGATATACTTTTGCCATCAATTAGATTTCCCCTGTTAAGGTGAGTTTATAGCCTCACTTTGAAATCTCTTGAATGTTTTCATAATCCCGTGAGGGGGATACATGCTATAAACTATGAATACAAGTGTTTTCCAAATGTATTCTATCTTGATATATTATTTGCATTGTGATCTACGTCCCTTTATGCCTCAAGAACCACTAACAAGGACCAATGAATCCACGTGATGAGTAGAACGCGAATATTGTGGATATATCCTATACGGGATTTTGAGAATCCCGTTTGTGTTAGCCAGAATAGGAACCAAAATCACTATATTTGAATCTCATAGGTTAGATGGATAATACCTTAAACCAGGGGCCAATTTCAATATATATAGTCGTTATTTATATATACACAAGGTCCCGTTTGTGTTGCCATGAGCATACGCAATAATACACTATTGACACTATTTTCTATAATAATTGTACTCATTGCAATTATCGCTATTATTGTGGGTTCGTTATAGAACGTTTGCAAAAAATTTACAAATTTACGTATATAGTTCATGATTTAGCAAAGTGCATGTATCAAATATACATACAATAAGAATTTTAATCATGTACTTTCAGTCCGTATTAATTTTGAAAATCAATTTTTGCATAATTATAAAAATGCCATTTATAAAACATGCAAACCATATTTGCCAAATTTAATCATACTAAACAAGAATCAATTACGCAATTAAAACATTTGATTCAACTAAGGTCTTCCCTACTTTAGAAATTAACCAATTAATTTACGCAATGATCTCATGCATACCGTTAGACTACGCATGCATATAATATATATTAAGCTTCATAACCATGGTTTACATGCATGTAATCCATGGTTGACAATTTATAACATGATAAATAAGCGACAATATATATTAAATCTAAAACGCAAATAACCATGTAATGAGCGAATTAGATATCATGTAAAATATGTCCATATTTTATTTCCTTATTTATGTGACATTATTAAGGCAAGTATTATTTCTCTAAATATTTTTCTAAAATATTTCCACATAAAAGGCAAGAAAATAATTGCATATATGCGGCATTTTTTACATATTTTTACGTTTTTATATGTAATTACTATGCTATATGAGATGGCTCGATGATTCCACTGTTGGAAATCATGGTCTAAAATCATAATATTACTTTAATATTAAACGAGCTACACAGCGGATACAGATCACATATAGCACACATAATTAACATAAAACGTAAACAAGGAAACATACCTTTAGCAACCAAGCTAGTGACGAAACGAAGATACTTCGAGTACACGCACGTGTGTAATAACGTAAAAACCTAACACTACTTCTAGTTACTAAAATAAATAACCTGGAGGAAAAGATAGCTCAAAAGCCCAATCCAATCCCCTTGGGATCTATGGTCAGTCGAACGAAGGGTATACACCCTTTGGTGTTGACTTTTTGACTTTTCCTTTATTAATGGATAAATACATTTAATTACCCATTAATTAAAAAGCCTTATGTGCTAATTATTCATAACGAACTAATTAACGACCGTTAGTGTTTCATCGTTGATTTGTATATTAATATAAATAATAAATATACAATTATATTATTATTAACATCAATAGAATGATATCTAAGTGTAAACATGTGTGACCTCGTAGGCTCACGTATTTCCAGCTGTATAAATATCCGTATGACATGAGTACAAACCAACAGTTTTTAGGTGGGAAAATTACTTTCGTAACATACTTATAGGTTTTGTATCCTTGAATATCACTTTTGGAAACCGTTTCTAAAGAAGTAATTTCGCTTTCGTAAAATAGTTAGTAGGTTTCGGATTATAGAACTAATTGTATTTGAAAAAATAACATTAGATTTTATCACTTTTAACCGAAAAAATCAATACTATGAGTTTTATGTGATTCGATTGAGATCTATTCGAAAGGTTTTGTGTTGAAGAATCTACAAAAGTTAAGGATTTTGGTTTTTACAAAAGTTGGTGGAGTTTGAGAATTTACGAAAGTTAAGGTTTCGTATTGTGGAACTTTCGGTAACAGTTTGGTTTCGTATCACTGTGGAAGCTTTTGTATCTGTGGTTTCGTATTTGGGGTTTCGTATTATGGTTTTGGTTTCGTACCTCAAGGTTTCGTATCACGGGTTTCATATACAAGGTTTCATATCACAAGTTTCGTATCCAAAAGTTTCGTATCTCTGGTTTCATATATCCACGTTTCGTACCACAGGTTTCGTATCACTGGACATATACAGTTTTGTATTCTGAGGTTTCGTATTCCTAGGTTTCGATTTGTATTCAGAGGTTTCATAACATAGGTCTCCTACTTGAAGGTTTCATATTCTAGGTTTCAGATTTGAAGGTTTCGTATTCCAAACTTCAGAGGTTTCGTATAACAGAGTTTGGGGTTCCGGATCTTCATACTTTTAGTTACTTGGGCTTTTGTATAAAGTCTAGGTTTCGTATCTTCAAGGTTTCAGATTCATTTGTGGTTTCGTAATACAAGCCTAGTTGTTGTTACTTTTTGATCTCACGATAGCAAGTCTTTATTTCTAAAATGATTCAAGTTTGCATTATACTCATTGATTGATTAACATCATGTCTACTGTGAATCAACAAACACTTGAGGAATTGGGAGCTTCATATAGACCTCTGATTTTAGAGAAAGGAAGCTATGTACCATGGGCAAGTCGGTTTTTGAGGTTCTTGGATAATAAAAAGGAAGAAGGAGAGTTGATGAGGCAGTCGCTTGATGAAGGTCCATACAAAAGGAAAGAGATTCCTGATCCAAATAATGAATCAAAGACCATACCCGAACCACTCAGCAAAATGTCTTAACAAAACAAAAAACAATACTTTGCAGATATCAAGGTGATGAACTACATTCTTCAAGGAATACTCAATGATATCTACATTTTTGTGGATGCTTGTCCAGATGCTCAAACCATGTGGGCCAGAATCAGAAGGTTGATGCATGGCCCTGACATAACTTAACAAGAAAGACACTCGAGACTCATGAATGAATTTGATAAGTTTATGGCTTTGGACAAAGAATCATTAACATCTGTGTATGAGAGGTTTGCAGCACTCATCAACTTCATGGCTCGAAATGATGTTCGTCCTTAAGAAATCTCCATCAACACCTAGTTACTCAATCCATTACAACCTGAGTGGAGCAAATATGTCACCATGAATCGACAAAAGTATGTTCTCAAGGACGCACTTTATGATCAACTATATGATCACTTGAGTCAAGTTGAACCACATGTCAATGCATCTAAAGCAAAGAAAACTACAAGGAATCATGATCCATTAGCTTTAGTTGCTAATTCCCATGCTCATTCTTCAAATTCTCATGCAAGTTCATCATACTCTCATTCACTACAACCATATTATGTCATGCATCCTTCATCAGTAAATGATTATGAAGATGATTATCAAAGGGAGATACAAGGGGATGCTCAGGAAGACAAGCTTACAACTGTAGTAATGTTATTGGCAAGAGCTATTACTCAACATTACTCCACTCTAACTAATAATTGACTTCTTACTTCATCAAACATAAGGAATCAAGTTGTGATACAAGATGATCGGGTTGATATTCAGAGAAAGAATGTTGGCTATGCTGGGAACTATAACAAGAATGTAGGGAGGCAAAACAAAATCAAGCAGCTATTGCAGTAAATAGTATGGTTTAGCAGATCAAAGAATATGATCAGAATGTTTAGCGAGTTCCAAGAACTGACTCAACTCCGGGAAAGACAAATTGTTAGATCCTAGTTAACTTCTAATGATCGAATTCCTTAAGCTTGTATAAGGATTAGTTATGCTAGATAAATCTAATACAACTTAGGTAAGAAACTTTGTTTGATAATACTAAAGATTATGCGAAATCTAATCTTTAATATAAGAAGAATTCTTCAATGAAATAGTAACACAAAACAATATAATTCAACAATAAAAGCTCCAATATTATTATTACAAATAATACGAATACTCTTCTAGTAATAGGGTTACAAAACTTTGATGCTATGAACTATACTTATCAAATTGTTAAACATATGATATATAGATGTGATTGTGATATCAAACTCTATGCCCTAGGACCTCCTTTTATACACCAAGGAGTCTTAGTTGATTTACAATATATTCCTAAAACTTAGAATATTATCTATGATCTATTCTATAAATAACTCATACTTATCACGTAAGTAATCTTGATCTCCAATCAATCTTTATCCTTTCTTCTGTCTTTATCCTTTCTCTGATAGTAGAAACTCTTTCAACAGTCTTAATCTTTGAGCAGTTATAACATTTGTACTAGCAGCATTAACTTTTAACATCAGCAGTAGTAACTTATACACCAGCAGCATTAACTGTGTACAAGCAGTAGTAACTACTTAGACTATTTTCTTCAATCTTCACCAGTTTGATATTCTTCTTCAAAATCTCAAGTTTCTTCATTAAAAGCTCCATAATCACCAGGAGGATGGCATTCCAACACTTCATTCAGGTACATAGGCCTCCTAACTTTTCTGACCAATCTAAGAAGATCAAATGCCATTTCACACTCATAATCAACTTGTAGCTTCACATCATTGAACATCTGATGTAGTTATGTGAGATTTGTAATTAGTAGATACATCTTTCTGCAACCCAATAGATCAATAGCATTGTAATCGCATTGTTATCACACTATACTCTAACAAGATCATAAAGCTGTCAGTTCAGCACTTAAACAATCTTGTTGAGATTCTTCTTCCATACATTATCTTCAACATGGAAGTTCTAACATGGTCTTCAAATACAAAGTAAGAAATTATCCATGTAATTACTGACTCCTGTCCTATCTTAAAATCTATGCCTTTGGACTATACTCCAAAGAACGTCCAAAGTCTTCTTTGTCAAAGTTTTAAGCATCTTCAAAAGTTAAATACATCTTGAGTTTTACCATCTTCTCTGATAATTTGGAAATAGTCTTTTCTTCCTTCTTTGTAGATCTTGGTCAACCATGTTTGAGATTAAGTATATAAAGGTGGAGCATCAATATTACAACACTCCAACACTGAGATTATTCCAAACATTGCTTAAGCTCTTCAGACTCTTTGTCTTCTTCCAACTTTTGCGTTTTAGAGCTTCTTGTTCTAGCTCATCTCCTGTTCTCTTTGAACTGCTCTCTTGTGCTATCTCTGCATCAGCTTTCTTTGAACTTTCTTCCACCAGCTCAGTTCTGTAGTCAACAAAGGTTTTCACCCTTTTCATTGCTTTGTCCAATAATTCTTGAATATTGGCAAATGACTTGTTCTTTAAATCTTTGGGCTTCCATCCTTCTATGTTTTTCAGATAAGTACACATGATACTCCTTTGTTGAGCTCTTGTTGGTGGTCTGTTCCTCTTTTCTTCTGCTCTTTTAGCTGCAACATATTTTCTTCTTTGCTCTAAGAATTGTACAAACAATCTTGCCTTTTCTGTATCAGTCAATTCTTCTTGCTCTTGAGCTTGCAGTCTTTGAGCCAACTGATAATCAGCTTCAATTTTAGACTGAACATCATCCCAAGCTATGTTGGCTTTTTCAACTTGTTGAGCTTTTTCTCTGGCAAGCCTTTCTTCTTCTTCTTCAGCTTGTAGCTTGAAGGCAAGTTTTTCATCAAGTCTCATTTGTTCAAGCCTCTTCATAGGCTTCACTTGTTCTACCATAGGCTCTACAACCATAATCTATTTTCCTTTGTCATATGCCTTAACCCGTAATGGTTGTTATGAAGAAACTGTTGGTGTAGGTACTTGCTCTTGTTCATGAATAACAATCCATTTAGCCCTAGGTCTTGTGCTAGCAATTGTAATTGTTGTAGCAGCAGTTGTTGTTGTAAGTGTTGGTGTAGTTGTACCCTACTCTGGTTCTTGTATCACAACCTTATCAGCCTTGGGTTTTGCACTTTTCAACTCTGCCAGTGCTTGAGCCAAAGTAATTTCAACATCAGTTACTGGAATTGTACTGGTAGTACTAACTGTTGTAGCAGCAGCATTAACTGTTTCTTTAGCAGCACTAACTAACTTAGCCTTTTCAATAACAGCAGTAACCTCTTCAGTAGCATCTACATTATCAACATTCACCTCATCACCATCTAAGTCATTAACACCAAACATATCAGCATCATCTCGATCATTAACCAGGGTAATTGTTAGGAAAATATTGTAAACAGACTTAATACTGTTAGTATTAAAGTTAAGTCTGTTAGAAATAGTTAGTACTGATAGTATAGAAGTTAAGTCTGGTAAAGCATGTTAAGTCTGCCAGCTTTAACTTAAGTTTGACAGTATTAAAGTTAATACTGTTTGACCAGACAGTTAAGTCTGTTGTAATTATAGAAATAGTTATCAATTAGCGTTAATCTAGGAACAGATAAGCATTATCTCTTAACGCGTTTAGGGTTCTAAGTCTATAAAAGGTACCATAGAATAGTATTGTAAAGATATTAAGTTGATTGAGGTATTCACAATCAATAGTAATAGTAAAAGCAATTTGAGAGTATTGTTCTTGTGTTCATCTTGGTATAGATATTTGATATTCCGCGTCAATATTTATATCACGGTCTTGTCTCTCATAGTATCTTTGGATTAATTCAAAAGGACTATAGCGATTTAAGGCTCCTTTAATCCGGTTTATAAGGACCTTCATGGTAATCATAGCCACCAAAGGTACTTAACACACGATTGTACCTAGAACAAACCTGTATTCCACCAAATCAAATAATCATGTCTCAAACATAATATTTTTCTCTTCATGGAAGATAGAGGAACTTTCTCTTCATGATGATGCATCTTTGGATGGATCTGTTCCAGCATCCAACAAAGGAGATGCTCCTGCTAAACCACCACAAATACACTGTCAAACATTAAACTGCCTGTCCTTCAAAAGGATGATTATGATACGTGGGCGATGGAGATGGAACATTATCTTGAGTATATAATAATGAGGTCTGGAAAGTGATTCAGATGGGACTCAAAGAAGCTAGTCACCAAAAGGTAAGGATGGTGTATACAGGGATCTTTCCTCCAACCACACAGTAAGAACAATTGCTGAAGAGAAGATAAAGGAAAGCGAACACTACTGTTAATGGCATGTTCCAAAAGATCATCTCAACGTTTTCATGCAATGGATGATGCCAAAGAGATCTGGACAGCCAACAGACAAGGATCTTGTGGTATGCGAACTCGAAGAAAATGTAAAAAGCAAGTTTTGAAACACAGTTTGAGGCATTACTATCTCATCTAAGTAAAGCATAGAAAAAGGGAATGAATAGGTTCCAAAACCCTATCACATTTGGATGCCCTGGTGCTAGGTGTTTCAGATGAAGATGCAAATCACAAGTTTTTGAGGTTCCCTTTTCCATCCTTGCTGTGACCCGTCTAGCCATGACAATGAGAACAAAGTAGAATATTGACACACAGTCAATAGAAGATTTATACAAAATCTGAGTGTCTTTTGAACAGACTCCAAAGAAACATCATCTTCTCCTTGCATCTGATAATGTGGCCTTTCTGATCCAAGCCAAAGCCCTTCAAGCAAGCATAAGCCAAGCCACAGATCCAGAAGTTTAGTTTATACCACTCCTCTTCCAAGGCAACACCAACTGCTACACCTCGTCTTACTGATGGAAGTTAATCCAATTCTTTTCTGGCCACAAATGCTGATGATGTGAGACTTAATACATGAAGCCCTAGATCAAATTGCTGATGACAGGATTTGGAAGAGATGGAGTATAAATTGCAGATTGCTAAATAACTGCCATAAAGATTAAGAAGATACTACAAGAATACAGGCAGAAGGCCAAGAGTGGATGAAAAAATGCATGTGGCCAATATGATAAGAGAAAGGTGAATGTTTCAATTGCCACAATACTGGGCATTTTGCCAGGGAGTGCAAGTTTAAAGGTTCAAAAGAAGGTAGCAGGCAGGAAGCAGGTAGAGGTCAGGATTTCAAGCCAGTGAGAACTGAAAAGGAAGCTTTGATGACTATTGATGAAGGTCAGATCAATTGGGTAGAGCAGACTACAGATGAAAAGAACCTCAATCATGCTCTAAAGGCTTCATCACTGTGAATAATGAGGTATCCATGTGCTCTAAATTGTGTTTAGATTCATACAATGCTCTTCAAGCTAAGTATGATGAACTGCAATCTGAATTTGGTGACCAGGAAGCTGCCTTAACTGCCCATAAGCTAGCTGTTAAGAAATTAGAATCTCAGCTTAGAGCCTCCCACAAACAACAATCTTCCTTAACTGAAAAATTAAATTTTCAAGCTAATCAAATTTTTGAAAAAGATGGATAAGCTAAAAAATGTAAGGAAGAATATTATGAAAAGCTGTCAAAGACAAAGATGCTTTACAAAAAATTGTGACTCTTGATGCATCTTCTAAAAATCTTTGAGCTAATTGATATTATGGGATGACTCAAATGTTAAGATAGGTTTAGGAATATTGAGCATCAATCAAATGCTGAGGTCCTAGGATATGAGAAATGAAATAAGTAGTAGTGTATTTTGTGCTTTAGGGAAACAAATGCAGGACATTATGACACCCACTATATACAATTTAAACAGGTAAGAATATAAAGGGTCCCCCATCCTCTTAGTGTGAGTATACCCTATGGAACTGGAGGACATAGAAGATTCTCTGTATGAGTATGGGCAATATAGGGCCTACAACCTCAATCTCCTAGTCCTGACTGAGATCTGATGCTAGTTTCCACTGTTTAACTCCACTTGTCAATCCCAATGACAGTGATGGGAACTTAGAGCTGTTTCTGACTATTCATCAATGATGTTCCTATCCCATGACCATATCCTTACACCTTCCTATTGACAGGTTACCATTACCACCCACAAGACCAACCACAAGTGCTAAACCCCAACAAAGTAGTTAACCCAAGTGTCGCACACATGTAAAAACTCCTAGGCAACCAATTAGACACCATTGACTCCCTCACTATTCCTTCATATAATAGGACAGATTGGAATCAAAAGAAGAAAGGGAATTAGGTGCAGGATATTCTTTTTGAAAGAAACCATGTTTTGTGGGTGGAAGTCTAGTCCGCTGATTAAGAAATGTGACGATATATGAGAAAGAAAGCTGGCAAGGGAAGCTGCCAGGGTTAAGAGCAAAAGGGTGGTTCATGCTTATGTTAGGCAAGCTACACCATCCTGGACTAACACTAACAGGGTGAATAAAGCAAATCAGTTCACTCCCAGACCTGTACAACTAAGTAACATTAGACCCAACCTTAGTACTCCCTAGCACAACTGTTAAAACTGGTATGGTAAATGTTAAAACTGGTTTATAGAAATGTTTAGTACTGTTATTTCACTGCACTCAAATTAGGCTGGTAGTTCTAGATTTAATACTGACAAGCAACATGTTAATTCTGGTAGTGTGCATGTTAATTCTGGCACTCAAATTAAGTCTGGTAGTTCTAGTTTTAATACTGGCAAGCAAAATGTTAATTCTGGTAGGGTGCATGTTAATAATGCTAGAGAAAATAGACCAGTGTTATCAAACCAGACTTCTAATAAAACCAAAATTTCTCAGGTGAATCTTAAAAGTCCAAAGAAATGTTTTTCAAAACAAAGTTCACCTGTAAATAGACCCTTTTCATGGTATACAGCTTACAAGTCAAATAAATATGTTGTTAAGGGCAAAATGGGCACTGCTGTTAAGACCTCAGCAGGTTGTGTTTGGAGAAAAGCAATACCACTCTCCAATACCAATAGTGGACCAACCCAAAATTCAAATGTTAATGTTTTTAGAGGTCCACAAGGCAGACCCAACTTTGAAGGCCTCCCAAAGAGAGAACAATCTCTTTTGAATTGTGCAGGATCATCCACGAAGCATATGGAGCATAGAGTATTTTTTGATAGTGGATATTCGGGTTGGGCATATGACTGTTAACAGGGCCCATCTTGAAGATATCAAGAGCGTATCCAAAGTGGATCTGTTACTTTTCGGAGGAGTAAAGGTAGTATCAGTCGAAAGGTCAATTAGATATTAGAAATTTAGTTTTTGATGATGTGGCTTTTGTGAAAGAACTTGACATTTAACTTATTCTCCATATCTCAGATATGTGATAAAAACTAAAATGTAACGTTTTTACTGAACAAAAGAGTGTTATTGTGGTGTCCTCTGACTTCAAGATGCCTGATGCAAATCAGTGGTCCTTCTAAAGTCATAGGCAACACAACATGTATACTTTTTGATAAGAAAACAATGTTTGCTTCTTTCAAAAGGATACACATGTTTATTAGCAAAAGCCCTTCTATTAAGCTAAATTGTGGCACAGGAGGTTAGTCCACCTCAATTTCAAAACTTAAATAAACTTGTAAAGAATGAATCTATGTTAGAGGGTTACCTTGCCAAAAGTTTCAAATGACCACACTTGTGTTGCTTGTCAGAAGGTAAAGCAACACAAGGCCTACTGTCAAGGCCAAGATGACAGATATTTTACCCACCCATTACACACCCTTGCAAATGGGCTTTATTTGTCCTACTCTGTGAGAGAGTATCAACCATGCAAGTTACTGTCTAGTGATTACTGATGACTATTCAAGGTTTTGTTGGGTTTTCTTTCTAGCCAAAAGGATGAGAACTAGTGACCAACCTTAAGACTTTTATAAGACATATAGAAACACACTTAATCACAAAGTAAAATCATAGATCAGATAATGGACAGAATTAAAAACAGGGTTATGCTTGAGTTATGTGGGGAAAAGGGTATAAAACAGGAGTTTAGTAATGCAAGAACTCCTCAGCAAAATAGGGTTGCTGAGAGAATGAATAGGACCCTTATAGAGGCTGCTAGGACTATGCTAGCTGACTCACACTTCCGACACTTTTGAGGGCAGAAGCAGTCAATACAGGCTTGCTATACTTTCAATAGGGTAAGAGTGACCAAGCATCATAAAAAATAAAAGGAACAAAACTCCTTATGAGCTTTTGTTTGGCCACAAACCAATCTTAGCACATAAGACCATTTGGGGTGCCATTGTTTACCATTCTCATACTCTTACCCACTAGAATGTTTGATGGGAAATCCGATGAGGTTTTCTTGTGGTTACTCTGTGAATAGTAAAGCCTTTTAAGTTATAATTTATTCACCAAAAGAAGTTGGAAGTAAAACCTTCATGTCAACTTTCTTGAGGAAAAAAACCAAAGTACAGGGAATAGCCCATAGGTGGATGTTTGAACTTAGACTATCTACAGACTCAACTGAACTATATACTGTCTCTTGCAAAATCAAACTACCCTGCAGGTTCAAAGGAGGTCATTGATATTGATGTGCAAACTGAGGAGGCTGCAGACCTAATGGTGGTTACTTCTACATCTCTAACTGAAGCAACTAGAAAAGCTAGCTTGAAAAGATTTGGTGAAGAGCTTCAAACAAAGGCTCCAAAAAGACTGAAAGTAGAGAAGATAAAATGATTAATCAAAGGAGATGAACAACAAAGAAAGTCTGGAAAGAAGAAGAAAGCAAATGAGCAAGGAAAAAAAGAGGTAATGAATACAAGTGATGAGAAAATGATCTGAAGATTCAGATAAGGTTGTAATCATAGAAGAGTCTAACACAGGTACTGAAACCCTTAGTAATCCTATTCCTGTGGCTATGAAACACCTAGTGTAGCTACTTCTATAATATATTAACAAGGAGTACAATCATCAGGAGTAATAGCCAAATTGTTAAGCGGAAGATGGAGACAGATATAGTATACATGATAATGATTCTTGGTGCAATGTTAAAGTCTATTCTAGAGACGACCTTACTGAGTTTGTACAAGGATAGTAATGAAAGAAATGAGGATGGATGGGCCTGAGATAATTTAGAGAAGGGATTTTGGAAATTTTTAAGAGTCTGTTTGAAGAACCCTCTTTACATAACTCTAAGATCATCAAGAAGTCTTTTAATCCTAACAATCCTCCCCTAAACTTGATATTCTTCTTCAAAATCTCATGTTTCTTCATTAAAAGCTTCATTAATCACCAGGAGGATGCTTCTAAACACTTCATTCAGGTATATAGCCTTCCTTAAGATGTTTCTTAACCAATCTAAGAAGCTCAAATGCCATTTCACACTCATAATCAACTTGAAGCTTCACATCATTAAACATCTAATGTAGTGTGTGTTTTGTAAGTGGATACATATTCTCAACCAATAGATAAAATAACATGTTCTGCATTGTTACACAATGAACTCCACAAGAATCATAAAGCTTCTAGTTCAGCACTTTAACTAATCCTTGTTGATTCTTCCATACATTATCTTCAACATGATGTTCAAACATAGTCTTTAAATTAAGAATTAAGAAATTATCCATGTAATTCACTGGCTTTGTCTTCTTAAATCTAGCTTTGACTATACTCCAAAGAACTTCCAAGTCTTCCCTGTCAAAGTTTTTAAGCATCTTTCCAAAAGTTAAATACATCTGATGCTTACCATTTGCTCTGATAATTTGGAAAAAACTTTTCTTCCCTTCTTGGTAGATCTTGTAGTAAACAATGTTGGCGATTTAGTAGATAAAGGTGTAGCATCAATAGTTACATCATCTCCATCATCTGGAATTATTTCCAAACATTGCTTAAGTTCTTTAGACTCTTTGTCTTCTTTCAACTTTTGCTTTTTAGAACTTTCTTGTTCTAGCTCATCTCATGCTCTCTTTGAACTGCTTTCTTGTACTATCTCTGCATCAACTTTCTTTAAACTTTTCTCTTGTGCTATCTCTACTTCTGCCTTCTTGGAACTCTCTTCCACCAGCTCAGTTCTGTAGTCAACAAAGGTATTCACCCTTTTATTGCTTTGTTAAATAATTCTTGAATATTGGCAAAGGACTTGTTCTTCAAATCTTTGGGCTTCCATCCTTCCATGTTTTTCAGATAAGGACACATGATACTCCTTTGTTGAGATCTTGTTGGTGGTCTGTTCCTCTTCTCTTTTGCTCTTTTTGCTGTAAAGTGTTTTCTTCTTTGCTCTAAGAATTGTACAAACAATCTTGCTTTTTCTTCATCCGTCAATTCTTCTTGCTCTTGGGCTTGAAGTCTTTGAGCCAACTGATAATCAGCTTCAATTTTAGACTGAACATCATCCCAAGCTATGTTGGCTTCTTCAACTTGTTAAGCTTTTTCTTTGACAAGCCTTTCTTCTTCTTCTTCTTCAACTTGTAGCTTGAAAGCAAGTTCTTCATCAAGTCTCATTTATTCAAGCCTCTTCATAGGCTTCACTTGTTCTACCACAGGCTCTTCAACCATAATCCCTTTGCCTTTGTCCTGTTCCTTGACCTGTGATGGTTGTTGTGAAGAAACTGTTGGTGTAGGTGCTTGCTCCTGTTCATGAATAACAAGCCCTTTTGCTCTGGGTCTTGTGCTAACAACTGTAATTGTTGTAGCAGCAGTTGTTGTTGTAAGTGTTGGTGTTGTTGTTATTGACCATTTGGCTCTTCTTTAACATTGGCTTTTTCCTAAACTTTTGCACTTTTCAAAGCTGCAAGTGCTTGAGCCAAAGTAACTTCATCAACACTTAAATTCACATCTTTAACAGCAACTTCTAGTTCTACTAACACCTCATCACCATCTAAGTCATTAACACCAAACATATCTTCATCATTCTGAACATTGACCAAGTAAATGTCTTCATTAGCATCAATATCAGCTATCCTCCCCTGTTTGGATGCATCCTCTTCACCCAAACCTTCATCTTCAGAGGATTCAACCCTGGCTGTCAAGTCAACCTTGTATAATCTTTTAAGCTTATGAGTTCTTTTCCTATCTTTCTTCTCAAGCCTCTTGACCCTCCTTTTCAAACTGTCAATCTCATTAGCTTGAGTGGTCTTTGTTGTCTTCAAAGCAAGAACTCTTGATTGTAAATTTATACATAATTCCATCAATTCCTGAAGTTTCAGACTATCCTCACCACTTCAAAGTGTGTTACCTCTTGCGAGCAGTAGATCATTGGAATGTTTAGATACATTCTCAGACCTAGTCTGAGCAATTGTATCCCCTATGGTTTCTTAGCACCTGGGACCACCACCTGAACTAGTTCATGAGGAACTTGGTTCATTAGGTGTTGCCTTGGATTGGGTCTTATTGATGTTACCCCTATCATGCTCTGCATCTAAGCCACTAGCAGTAGTGGCAGCCCTTTCCAAACTGTCATCCATCTCCTCATAGACAGCCTCATCTGCTACATTGGTTGTAGGACCACTAGGCTGAGGTACCTGAGTGTCCTTCTTCTTAGGCCTCCTAGATTTTTGTTTCTTTTGAGGTTGTGATGATGATTCAATAATGATGGGTGTGTGATGGGATCAGTGGGTATTACTGAACCTTCACCCATTTTAGCTTGATTTTGCACCACCATTGTTGGAAACAAAGGTGTTTCCCTTCCAGAAAAACCTTTTCCTACCCTCTTCATATTTCTAAAGATCTTCTTAGTGTGAGAGGGTGCATCATAAATCCTCTTGTGACTTTGTATCCCTTCAAGTTGTTTATCCAAAAAGACTTGCATAAACCTTGGATACATCAAAAATTTGCCAACATTATCCAAGTTCTTCACCATAGTTTCCAATATGTACTTTGAAAAGTTGAACTTCTGGTTTGTAGCTAGGTAGATAATTGCAGAAGCTATAGTGCTACTAAACTCATTCCATGCAGTAGTCTTTGCACTTAGGCATTGTAAAATAGTATGAATAAGGAATTTCCATTATGGGGAAAAGAATGCCTTATAGAAAGTTAGCTTCTGTGAAAGTTTCTCATACCTCATCCTTGTAAGTTCTTAAAAAATGGTAGCATTTGGCAAGCAATCCGTATCTTCCTCATCATCCAGCTGAAGGTCACTTCTAACAGATGCTTCGGTAACGATTATCTTCTTCCCATCCACTAGGGTTTGTAACTGTACTTCTCTATTGACAATTTTCACCTTGACAGTAGCCCAGAATTGTTCAATGCACGAAGTAAATATAGTGGGATTGATTGTTAGTGCATGCTTAATAAAGTGTGAATTCAAGAAATCCACAATTTGTTCAAACTCTTCACTTTCTGCGGGTTTAGACAAGAACGCGACCATGTTGTGAGTATCAGCAAACTTTAGATTTGCCATTTGTGCTGGGTTTAGATGATAAATGATGAAATTGAGTTAGGGTTTGTGATTAGAGAGTATATGATTGAATGAAATCGATTAAATTAGTGAATGATACCCTTAATTGAAGTATTTATGAAAATACCCTCAACAACATTAACGTTCACCAACAGTTGTAAGTTATGCCTAGCATCATTAACTTTCACCAACAGTAGTAAGTTTATGCCTAGCAGCATTAACCTTCACCAACAGTAGTAAGTTTAAGCCTAGCAGCATTAACTTTCAACAGCAGTAGTAAGTTTATGCCTAACAGCATTATCTTTAAACCAGTAGTATTAAGTAACCCAGCAGTAGCAACTCAGCAGTAAGTTAAGCCTAGCAGCATTAACTTTGAGTCACCAGCATTAACTCCAATTTCATTCCAAACTTAAGATCTATTAAAAATAAAAGTCCTCTCTTTCTATTTTTAACTCATTATCTCTCAATTCTTTTACTCACTTGTACACTCTATCTGTTTTATATCACACAGCTCTCTTTCTGTTTTTATTCTCACCATTTCTTCTCTCAATTCTTTTTCTCACCAAACTACTCTGTTTTTATATCACACATCTCTCTTTCTGTTTTTATTCTCACCATTTCTTCTCTCAATTCTTTTTCTCACCAAAACACTCTGTCTGTTTTTATATCACATAGCTTTTCCATTATCAATCTAACACTTTTCTTTGCTTTTTTTGCAAAATGTTAGTCTATAAACCAAGAAAGCACAAGCCATAGCAATTTTTACAATAATCATAGTATTAATTATACCTAACAGTATTAAGTATAACTAACAGTATTAACTCAACAGTATTAAGTATAACTAGCAGCACTAATTATACTTAACAGCAAAAACTTTTAATGACATGAATAACAGTAGTAATTCATACAAAACTCTACAAAAACATAAAGAGATTAAAGACTTTACGGATTAAGCATTCCAATACTAGCAATCAAGTATTAAAATCTACTTACATTAAAAGCTTTTGTATGCAAATCTGCAACATTCTTATCAGTATGGATTTTAACCATTTGAATCAATTTCTTTTCATTGCAATCTCTAATAAAATGATGTCTGATCTTTATATGCTTTTTCTTTGAACGAAAAACAGGATTTTTAATTATGCAAATAGTATTGTTATTATCAATAAAGATCTTGGTATGCATAAAATTGTACCCATAATCAAGTAGTTGATTTTGAATCTAAAGCACTTGTCTACAACAACTTGAAGCAGCCACATATTCAGCTTCTGTTGTGGAATTTGAAACCAATGTCTGTTTCTTGCACTGTCATGATATTAATCTACATCCAAGAAATTGACAACCTCCTGTTGTAGACTTCCTATCCAAGCTTGCTCTAGCATAATCACTATCAGTGTATGCTACCAAATTAAAAGGAGAATCTTTTGGATACCAAAGGTCCAATTTTGGTTGACCTTTTACCTAAAAATCCTTTTCACAGCATGAAGATGTGAAACCTTTGGATTGACTTGGTATCTAGCACAGGCACACACTGCAAACATGATGTCAGGTCTTGAAGATGTAAGATACATCAATGAACCAATCATTGACCTATACATATGAACATCCACTTCTTCACCATCTTCATCCTTGAGCAAAGCTTTTTGAGTTTCCATTGGTGTGCTTGCAGTCTTGACTTCTGTAAACCCAAATTTCTTTAAAATTTCACCAACATATTTATCTTGACTAATAAATATGCCATCCTTCTTTTGCTTTACTTGTAATCCTAAGAAGAATGTAAGTTCTCCCATAGAACTCATCTAAAATTTCTCATGCATCAACTTCTCAAATGCATTGCATAATTCCTTCTTTATTGAACCAAAGATGATATCATCTACATACACTTGAAGTAACAGAATATCACCTTTGTCCCTTTTGATAAATAAAGTTTTGTCTATCTTTCCTCTCTAAAACACATTGTCCAACAAATAAGTTGACAAGGTTTCATACCAAGCTCTAGGAGCTTGATGCAGTCCATAAAGTGCATTTTCTACTTTGTATACTCTGTTAGGGAAGTCTGGATCTTCAAATCAGGGTGGTTGACAACATGAGAAATTCGCTTTTAATCTTACCAAAAAAAATCACTCTGACATCATTTGGTAACAGACAGAAGTCCTTTAAATGAGGCATAAGCTAATGAATAGCCTAAATGCATCATTCTGGCACAGGGCAAAGACCTCATCATAGTCAATCCCTTCTTCTTGTGTGTACCCTTGAGCAACTAGTCTTACTTTGTTTTTAATCACAATTCCTCTTTCATCCTTTTTATTCTTGAAGACCCATTTAGTACCTATAGCTCGTTTTCCATTAGTAATTCCACTATTCCAAAAAAACCCCCCTTCTTGTAACTTGAGAATTGTAAAAGCTCTTCCTGCATAGCCTCTATCCACATGGGATCCTTGTCAATGGCATGAATTACCTTTTTTGGGTCTTCTTGTGATAAAAAGCACGCAAAACATGCAATTATGAAGTCATTTATGGTTTGTTCTTTGCTGAACTGAACTAAACAAACCATGTTCTTCCAAATTCTTTGTCATTCTTCTTGTTTGAGGTGCTGAATTCAAGTCTCCAATATTTTGTTCAACTAGATGATCTTTGTGTATTCTTGTAGTTGGAATATGACTGACTTGGATTATTATATCCAAATTATTCATGTCAGTCTCTGCACCATTATCTTGATCATCACTTGAGAGGTCAAATATGCTATAATCTTCCAAAATAGGCATATTTGGATCATCTGAAAGTTCAATACTTGTTTTTGTACCAACATCATTAACTTTATTTGTACTAGCAGCATTAACGTTGTTAGTGCTGTTAACATTATCCTCCTTTTCTTGATCATTACATTCATTATCTTTTCTTGGATCTTCATCAACCTTTTTCTCATCATCACTTGAAAGTGGATCCATCATCTTGAGAACTCTTTAAACTTTGAGAGAATGGTGGATCAGCAGTCCACAATGGTAGCAGAATGTAATCTTTTCCAGGTACTGTCTCCATTCTAGCTTTACATGCATCATCACATGCTTTTGTACCTGCATTATCATTAGACTGATTTCTTGCAACAACTAGCTTATAATTCATTAACTTTGTTAGTGTATCAATATCAAAAAGCCAATTTGGTCCACTTCCTGTAATATTAGGTGTATTCTCACTGAATTGGACATGCAAGTTCTCTTCAACTATCATAGTTCTACTGTTGAATACTCTAAATGCTTTACTATTGATTGAGTACCCAACAAAGAATCCTTCATCAGCCTTACCATCAAACTTGCCTAAGTGATCTATGGTATTGAGAATTAGAACATGACACCCAAATGGTTTTATAAAGCTTAAAGCTGGGTTTTTACCCAAAAAAAGTTCATAAGGGGTCTTATTATGAGGTTTAGTTACTAATACCCTATTTTGCACATAGCAAGCAGTATTAACTGCTTCATCCCAAAAAGTAGTATGTAGCTTAGAATCAGCTAGCATTGTTCTAGCAGCCTCAATTAGTGTTCTATTTTTCCTCTCAACTACTCCATTTTGTTGAGAGTTCTAGCTACACTAAAGTATCTCTTATACCTTTACTCTCACAAACTGATCATCACTTTATACTTGAACTCAGTTCCATTGTCACACCTAATTACCTTAACCTTTTGATCTATTAGATTTTCTACTCCAGTTATAAATGACTTAAAAATGTCACTAATTTTATCCTTAGTAGCTAGAAAGAAAACCCAACTAAACCTGCTGTAATCATTTGTGACAACTAGGCAATACATCTTTTTCATTAATCTTTTTACAAATGTTGGACCAAACAAATCCACATGCAACATATGTAAAGATTGGCTGATTGAACTTACTGTTTTGGACTTACAAGAAGCCCTATGTTTCTTTCCCTTTTGACAAGCAACACAGGTTTGATTATTTTCAAAAAGTTTTGAAGGTAAACCTCTTTACAAGTTTTCCCCTTAACCAGTTTAAATTCATATTTTTGAAATGATAGTGGTCCAACCCGTATTAATGCTAAAGTTTAGATTCATCAGATGTGGCTTTTGCAAAGAGACAAGTTAGACCTCCTTTAGGAACAATATTCTTTAAATCAACACTATACATATTGTTCTTTCTAGGAACTTTAAGTAAAATATGACTTTCATCAGTTAACTTGAAGTTTGGAGATAAAACAATATATTCAGTGTCATTAAAGAGAACACTATTCTTTTTGTCACACATTTGTGAGATACTAAAGAGGTTAAACTTTAAATCTCTTACAAAATACACATTCTCAAAATCTAAAGTACCAGTTTTGATTGTACCTCTGCTTGTGATTTTCCCTCCTTTGGGGTTACCTCCAAAGGCAACATATCCTCCATTAATTTCTTTAAAGTTAGTAAGATAGGACATGTTCCCTGTCATGTGCCTTGAGCATCCACTATAAATCACTCCTTGATCCTGTAAATCCACTTGTGAATTGCCCTGCACAATAGATAAGAAAATCAGTTTCTTTTGGGGACCCAAGCCATCACTGACTTGGATCTGCCTTGTGCATCAATATAATCAAATCTTTTAAAATTCATTGATGCATTGTTGTGTTTGGAAACATGGTCTAAAACTTTAGTATTTGGTTTCCAAACCCAACAAGCTAAGGCCTTAACATCATTGACATGATTTCCCTTAACAACATTAACTACTGCTTTTAGCCTAGCAGTATTAATATTGTTACCCCTAATAGTATCAACCTTTTGATTACTGTTTTTAAAAGTTGTGTTCTTATTAATGGGCCTCTTAATAGTTGAATGTGCTGTTTTAGAAAGATTTGACATTGGACTAGCACCATTCACTATTGTTTTTGTATGAGCAGTATTAACGTGTCTAGCAGTATTAACTGATACTAGGTCAGACTTCATTAATATTGCTTTTGGAACCATGCTCCTTTTAGGACTGGGGTGAGTCATTCTAGAAAAATTCTGATGATTCACCCTTTGAGTATAGTTCCACACTAGTTTTACCATCTTTTTATTATTAAACTATCTTTGATGGTTATCACAATCATACTGCAGCTGATCAAAACTTCCACACACATAGTAAGATTTGCTGATCATCTCAAAATTACTCTCTAATCTTTGAGACATCATGTAATTCCAGTTTCTTTGGTTTCCTTTAGGACTATGTGTGTTCAGCCTATTTTGATCACCTTGTTTATCAGTTGTTTTCCTAGGAGATTTTACTTGCTCTTTAGATTTAACAAACTCTATTTTAGCAAAACTAGGTTTAACAATTTTCTTCTCTATCTTAGGCTTTGGCTCAGCTTCATCCTCACTATCTGATATCCAATCTTCAATAAGTGGAGCACCATTATTCTTTCTAACTGCTTTAGGTTTGTCTGCAATAGCCTTAGCTTCACTAGTCTCAACTGCAGGCTTTTTAACTGTAGGCTCACTAACTATAGGCTCATTCATAAACTCTTCTAGACCAGGGAATGACAAATCAGGTTTTGGAGGCATAAAGTATCCTGTATAGGGAGGTGGAACAGCATTATACCCTAAACTTGTTTTGCACTTATCAACTATCTAACAGTCTCTTAGTTTGCTTAAGCTTTTAGATGAATTCTTAAAATTTTCTACTATTAGCTGAATTTTATCTTTTTGTTTTTGAGCTAGTTCCAACTTCCTCCAAAGCTCTGTAATGGATACTCCTCTTAAATTAATCTCATGTTTTAAGACCTTGATAGCTTCCTCATAAACAGACTCATTTTTCTTATAAACTAGAAGTCTTACTTCTACAGACTCTAAACCTATTTTATAAGCAATAGCATTTAACTTAGATGTCCTTAAGTCTTTTAACAGTTGTTCATTTTGTTCTTTAAGAATTTTAACATTTTCAAAACAAGATGATGAACATTTTGAATCAGTAGATACCATAGAGTTAGAACTTGTAGAAGAGTAAGCCATGAGAGCAAAGTTAGTTGGACCTTCTTATGCTTGATCACTCCAATCATAACTAGAACCATCACAAGACACCAAAGCATTAAAAGTAGTTGTCTCAACTGGCACAACCCTTATTGTGTTCTCCCTATTCCTATTTTCTTGGTTCCTTGAAGCCCTACACTTCCTTGCAAAGTGTCCCCTTTTGTGGCAGTTGTAACACTCCACCTTGGACTTATCAAACCGAGTGGTCTCATTACCATTAACAGTAAATTTTCTTCCAATGTTCTTTAAGAATCTCCTTGCCCTCATTGTTAGCATAGCCATCTGCCACCTTAAATCCATCTCTTCTAAATCATCTAGCTTTATAAAACAGAGCAAGTAGTGTCATAAGCCTCATCCAGAAACTCTATCATCCATAAAATAAGATGTGGTGTATTTGAGAGTGATTTTTGTGATTTTCTCTTAACTAATTAACTTTTTAGGTTTACTTAATTAAAGCAGCTTATAAACAAGCTGTATTGAGAGCCTTTTTTGAACACAAAACAACACAATTAAGATACTTAACAACTTGGAAATTATAAAGTGCTAAAATCTCAATTTGCATTGAATCTTGAAGTGTTACAAAAACTGAAATGTAAAAAGGTGCAGCTGTAAATAACTTTAATAACCTGAATAAGCTAAGTTATATTGAAAATAAGCTACGACATTTGTAGATAAAAGAAAAACTAGTTTCCTCACAGGACTACAAAAGGCTCTATTTATAAGCCGAAGTCTTCTTCTTTGGGGTCTTCTTCCACTGTGCTTCTTTTGTGAGAGCAAAAACAAAGTGTGCTTGTTGTGTGAGGTGATTCTAAAACAAATCCCAGCCATCAATTTCTTTTGTGCTTCTTTGGAGTCAATCACAGCCATCGAAATTTCTTGGAAATGGTGAGGGATTGCCAACATGGCAATTATAAGCAAGGGGGGAAATAGTGGAGTGGTTGAAATGATTTATCTAGGGTGTTGAGTGTTTTGTAGGGAGAAGGTAATGGGATGACATCCCCTAGTTGTAGCCTAGGTTTTAGTTGGGCGGGAAAAAGATGGAGTATGGGTAGGTTGTAAAGCTTTGCCCCTACAATCTCTTAGTAACCTCAATGTAAACATTGCCCCTTTTATGATACAACTTTTAGGGTTTGGCAAATTGGCCCCTAAAATTATACTTCACCCTCAATTTTCGATTTCAGCCCTTGTCTTTTTGTAACACAACTTGAGGTTTGGCAGTTTTAGTCCCTCAAGTTGTATTTTCTTCATGTGGCTGACTTTTGACTTTGACTTACTTTGGCTTTGGATTGACTTTGTCTTCTCCATCCCGTGCTTAGTTTGGTCATTTTTGGCTTTCTTTTTGAATATCCGTTCCTGCACAATTCAAATGCAAAACATACAAATACAATGTATCTTTGGTACGTTTTTAGTCTTTTAAGTCCGTTTTTAATGGAAAATGGTATGTGTAATTAAGCACATACCAAGGCACATCTTCTTCCTCACTTTCAGACACCCAATCCTCAATAATTGGAGCACCATTATTCTTCCTAACTGCTTTAGGTTTTACTTCACTAGCCTTAGCTTCACTGTTCTCAACTATAGGCTTAATAAGTACAGGCTCACTTGTAAGCTTTTCTAAACCAGAGAATGACAAATCAGGTTTTGGAGGCATAAAGTTTCCTATATCAGGAAGTGGTATAGTATTATACCCTAAACCTGTTTTGCACTTATCAACTATCTGACAGTCTATTAATAGCTCAATGTTTTTAGATGAAATTTCTCAAGAATATCTACTGTTAGCTAATTTACATCTTTTTTTTTTGAGCCAGTTTCAACTTTCCTTCTAAGCACTTGAAATGGCTACTTCTCTTAATGATTCTCAAAACGTTTTAAAATTGATATTTCCTCATAATGGACTCAGTTTCTTTATAACTAGAATCTTGCTTCTACAGACTCTAAACAGTTTTAATAAAGCAATACAATTTAACTTAATGCCAATAAGTCTTTTAACAGTGTTCCATGGTTTGGTTCTCTAAAAATTTTAGACAATTTCTTTTCTAAACAAGGATATGAACTATTTGAATCATAAGTACCTCAGAGTTAGAACACGTAGAAGTTTAAGACATAATTGCAAAAGTTATTGGACCTTTTCTGCTTATTACTCCAATCAATACCATAACCATCACAAAGACACCAAAGCATTAGAAGTATTTGTCTCGTACCTACTACTCTACTGGCACAAACCTTCTTATGTTCTCCCTATTCCTGTTTTCTTGGTTCCTTGAAGCCCTGAACTCCCTTGCAAAGTGTCCCCTTTTATGGTAGTTGTAACACTCCACCTTGGACTTATCAAACCCAATGGTCTCATTACCATTAACAGTAAGCTTTCTTCCAGTGTTCTTCAAGAATCTCATTTCCCTCATTATTAACATAGCTATCTGCCACCTTAAATCTATCTCTTCTAAATCATCAAGATTAATTTGTTACAAGTCCTCATTGTCAAGTTGTGGACTATTTGGTTGACATGCAAAGAAAGCATAGATAATAGCATCACTCAAGTTATCAATTGTTGTTGAGTTAACAACAGTATCTTAAGTGCTAGCAGTTGTAACACTATGAGCAATATTAACTGCTCTATTTATGTGTTTATGCTTGAGCTTGATGTCCCTTTGACCTCTGGTTCATAGATCTTCAGGTTGTTGTAAAGATCATCCAGGCTTAATGTATCTATCTCAGGATTGTTCCTCCACACAATGGTATGTGTGTTCTATTCTAGTGACAAACTTCTTAAGAACTTCCGATTCACATCTTCTTGTGAGATACCTTCACCATGAATCTCCAACTGACGGATAAGATTTTGAAGCCTATCATAGGTTTGATCTAACACCTTTGAGCTAGATGCAGTAAAATTTTCATACTGCTGCTTTAGAAGATTCCTCTAAGTCTTTTTAGTAGCAGTATTCCCTCCAAACCTCTTCTCAACAGCCTGCAGCAATGACTTGGCATCTTTGATGGAGTTAAACTTCAATTGATGTTCATTAGGGATGCCCATCAATAAAGTGCTTCTTGCCTTCAACTCTAATCTCCTTTGTGCCTTTTCTTCAGCAGTTGTAAGAGCAATTGTAGTCTCAACACCTTCAACAACTTTGTAATGGAGGTGCATTAACCAATCTCTATGCTTCCCATAAGAATAAATCAATCATGATGATTACTATTCCAGTCCCTCCATCCTCCAAAGCTCATACTTACCTAGTTTGAGCATAGGCACTTTTGATGCAACAACCATATGTTCCGAGTCTTGATCCATGTCTTCTTAGGCAAAGTACAAAAGCAACAAGCTCGTGATACACCACATGTTTATCCTACTAAAAGATCTTGGAATTCCTTATCTTGTTGTAAGGCTTAAGTTATCCGAGGATAAAACAATAACATCACTATGATAGAAACCTTTAAAATATATCAAAGATTATGCAAAATCTAATCTGTAATCATCAATAAGACAATATGCAATAGAGACACCATAATTCTAATGAACACACAGATTTACAAACAAATCTTTAATATATGAAAACGAATACATCTAACTAGTAATTAGGGTTACAAAACTTTGAAGCTACACGATATCAAAACAAAAGATTTCTAGATTGACTTTTTGTGATATTATAATTCTATAACCCTAAGACCTCCTTTTATACACCGAAGAGTCTAGTTGATTGTACAATATATAATTAAAACATTAGATTATTCTCAAAGATTTAATTCTATAAATAACAATCCTAATCTCATAAGTATCCTTTACTTGATCATCAAGCAATCTTAATCTTTCCAGCAGTTGTAAATCTTCAGCAATTGTAACTTTGTACCAACAGCATTAACTTAACAAGCAGTAGTAACTTATACACCGCAACATTAATTGTGTCAATAGTAGTACAACTATATAATATTTTTCTTCAAATCGTCACCAACAATACTAACTTTACTCTACCGTACTAACATATACTATCAGTATAACCAGCAGTACTAATTTACACAAGCAGTAGTAACTTATAACAAGCAGTACAAACTCTTAGCATATTTTTTCATTAGAGTATTAATGAACAGCACTAAGATTTACTTAGCACAGTAAGACAATAAACCTTAGCACAGTAACTCCAAGATCATCATGAAAACCTTAAATCCCAGCAAGTACAAAACAACATTTCCTAAAAACTGTACCTGGTACTTTTAGAGCACTTCTACATTTAATGCTATCCCTAACCACCCATTGTGCATAGACAACGCATACTATGTTAACTTGCAAATCCTAATCCCCTTTGCCTATAAAATTAAAGATTCCCAAAGTAAATGCAAAACTCTGTCCCAATTAATTTGAAACACATTGAAGAGTTTATTAATCTCTCAAACAAACTGAATAGGAAACTGCTGAAGGGGCCCTGGAAGCCTTCATTTCATTCAAATAGTATTGGTTTTCCTTAATTCTCATAACTTTGGTTTAGAGAATAATTCGAAGAGATAACACCCCAATTATCATCCAACTACCTTGCTATTCTGCAAGCAAGGTGTGTCATAGATTCTTTATTTGATTTTAATAAGAACCTATACGTTGAAAGCACTTATGTGTGTTTTAAACTTGTTCTTTATATTCTTTATATATATTTGTTTAAAACTCACTTCATTGCCATGGAATGTGATTAGTTTAACTTGATAAACCTTATATCAGATTCCAAGGGACCAACAAGATGACTCGAAACAACAGATGACACATGGATTAGATGTTGATATGGACTATGATCCATCTAATGTTGAATTTACTGAATGGTTGGCTTCGAAATTTTGTAACCATAAAACAATGGATCACCATACAAATAATGCAATATGGATTTATTGGAATAGAGGGGATGATGAAGTTGAACTCACTGATGAATAATCCTCTGATTTTAATGATGATGATGAAGTTGTTGAAATCTTTAGGATCGCCACTAATGTATTTGATTTCGAGACACCTACGTGCAAAGCTTTCAAGAATTTAATTATCTTTTACAAGTCGATCTAGATTTCCTTACTAAAGTTATTCATGGATTTAAAACTTATGAAGAGTATAAGGATGACTGGATATATGAGTGTAATAAAGACATACCATGGGTACATGAAAAACCATGGACATACAATGGAGTATAGAAGGAACCCACTCCTGTTGAACACTATTATGAACCATTCTTATTCAAGAATGTACATTCGGAATAGCCAACTTGTAGCTGGAGAGATGATGGATATTGTAATGGTGTAAGAGGAACAGTTTGCTTCGATGCGCTTGTCGTGTAGGCTCGTAGGAGTATGAGTGAACAGAGCGCTAGGCCATTACAAAATTTAGAATGGTATGTAATCTGTCTCTATGAGTGCAACCTTAAAGACAAAGCTTTAAAAAATAAGGCCATCATGGAAGGAATAATTAACGAAGATGATGAATCACATAATGAAGGTTGGAGAAGATGGGACGGCTATACCATTCATGATCATGAAGAAAGAGAGAATCGTGACTTACCATATGGCGCGATCATATCTAATGTTTAAATATCTATCCAATGCCCGATGCTACAAGATCAGGCCATTACTAAAGGTGAGTATGCATGACAAGCTGAATGGAATCTTGCATCCATACTAAAACCACAAAAGTTTCTACAAAGGGGTCTTGAACTTAGGACCCGAATATATCCGAGATGCGAAGATGAAAGAATGGCTCACATGCATCCACATAAGCGTGCATGAGATGGAATAGAAAGAAGCTGAAAAAAGTCTACCTTAAAGACTAGCTGAAAGAAAAGTGCTTCCCAAGAGACAACCCAGACTATTTTTAACTTATTTTATCGAGTCTGTCTTCCCAGACATCAATACGGTGTATTCGCTTCATACCATACGGCGTATTGAATGTCTGGACGTTATCAGTCCTTTATTTTTCTGCATTTAAAATTTATTGTCAGTTCTGTCTATACGGCGTATTCATTATATGATACGGCGTATTCAACAGAACTAACTCGTATAGATACTTTTTATAGGTTTCTCTATACAGCGTATCCAGGTTTAGGGATACGACGCATCGACTGCCTGTACAGTTTTGATTTTATTAACCGTAGGATACTCGAGATAGGATTTTTCATGTGTTTCCTATATTTTGCACAGGACCTCGCTGGAAAGAAATCGACAAATGTTTATGAAGTATCGATCATCTGGAATCCTATGTGTATGGTAGTCATGCTGGAATTCAGACAAATTTACAACACACATCCATGCTCATAAACTCAACATGGAGAATCTACCGAGTAAATATCAGGGGAGTTTCTCGTTCTAATTCTTTTAATTTCCCGTTTTTAATGTTTTACCATACAACAAGGACGTTTTATAATTTAAGTGGGGGGATGGGAATTAGAACGTTACTTGTCCTATTTTTCACATTAAAATGCTTAAATTATGCTCGAATTAAAAAAAACCAAGCATACTTTTGTGAACATATTGGTTACATAACCTACACATATAACCCTTATTAGATATTGGGAGTATTCAGCCTTATACATTTCCAAATGTTTACCCAAATCCCATAAAAATATAAGTGTGCCGGTGATGTTGTAGACTTTAGAACTTGGCTTGGTATATCTATTCGAGACCACGATAATGAGTACTATGGATTTAGATGGAGTAACTTGTTTAAATTGGTAAATTTCTAGGATTACACCCATAAAGCCTATATATGTTGTATTATTAACTAACTACACTGGTTAGTTAACCCCCGTATAAACCCTTTGTTTACTCTCATTTTAAGAGTAAGATACCCTTAGAAAAACCATTAGAGCCAATCCTTTAGGATAAACACCAACTATTTGTTTCATTGCACCTTTACACCTTAGCCTACCCTGTTAGATTAAGTCCATTTATCAGTTGCTAGTTTCTTAAAGTGTAAAGTATGTATTTTCTGTGTCCTGTGTCATTTTCTATCTCTGGTATGGTTGGGAAAATTGCACATTGCAAATGGGAATGTAAAAAGTAGTCAAAACTCATGTATGTTTACTACCATCACAATTATTGGTACGTCCGAAGAATGTAGAATTATCAAAGAAATTATCCAGAGTTATTATAATCATGAAAATGGTGAAAATACACCAAGATTCGTAGTGTATATGTTTAAAAAAACAAAAAAATAGAAAATCGCAACAACAAAAAAGAGGAGAAAGTTTTTATAGTCGGTTCGTTAAAGCTTAAACCGATAATATTATTTGAAGGATTGATTATTCGTTGATAGATGGTTATAAATCAACGATGTAAAGTTTTCTATAAAGTGGTAGATATCGCCACTTGTCTTTGTAAAAGTATGTATAGTATGGGATGATTGGGAGTTGACCGTTACGGGAACGCCAACTTATGTTGTTTTTTATCTATGATCAAGACGTTTGTGTATATGGTTGTGTCTTTATCATGGTAACGGTCGGCAAAGTGTCTAGCAACTTGTACCTTATCTATTTGGACTTAGTCTATTTATTTTGTAAATTTTTATTTAACAACAATTATTTCCCTTTCCTAATAACTAACCCTTAGGTTTTATTCGAATAAGGACACGAGCAATCACATGTGTCTATTCCGTCGTTACGATTATGTATGTGTGGTTTTGTCCGCCTTGTTGGTTTATTACTTTTTGGTGAAGATTAGAAGATCCATACCCTATATCACTACTAGTCATACACTTTAGCTTATTCGAGTTAAGGTTTAAATGCAGTCATATGTGTCTATCCTATCGTTATGGGTGTGTATGTATGGTCTTTGTCACCTTTTCTGGAATATTGGTATTGGTAGAGACTAGAAAGAGTGATTAAACCTTTAAGCCTTTACAATAAACCTAATTTACCTTTATAAACTTGTTACTCCTTAGCTCTAGTGGTGGAGATGTATATCATTGCCAAGCTTATGATAGAATATTCATCACGACCGAGCAATTGAGCGTGTTAGTTACATGTTACCACATAGATTAGTTGAGTGATTTGAGTGTTTTTATCTTCCTATTTCGTGAGGTGTTTGGTTGTGTACTTGTAATTAATCAAATAAATGCTTAACAAAAAAAATCCTTAGTTATGAGGTGTTATTTTATACACTATTTCAGGGTCATTTAACCCCCTAAATCATGCAAATATGCCCAGATTATGTGCTTAATCGTTTGTTTTTAGTTTTTTAGCACTTGGATGTCATTTGGAGGAAATACACGTGACTTGGGCTCATTTGGATAAGAAACGGACAAGACTACGGCTCGATGCCAAGTATCTTGAAGAACCACGCATACAAAGCATGGAGACGGCGTCGCCAGTATAAAGCGACGCCGTCGTGATATTTCTAGTGACGGCGTGGAGGATTTTGTGACGGCGTCAGAGCGTAGCCGCCTTAAAGAGGATCTAGAACCATCAACGTAGCGACGACGTCATCACATCAAAGTGACGTCGTCAAGATCGTTTTTCCTATATATACAAATCCGAAATCTATAGGTTTTTAGTGGTAACTTTGTATAACTTTTGGGGAGACGAACCCTAAATTAATTCTACAGCTTTTAGGTCAACTTCAGGGCTCAAACCTATTGTTAACTAAAAAACATGTAATCAATGTTTTAAATCATGTAAGATGTTTTATCATAATTTATTCAATATGTCTATGTGTGTTTGATTGATTTATGTTCTTCCTTTCGTTATAAACATGCTAATAGTCTAAACCCTCCCTATATTTACTATATGATTGTATGACACTTAGATTGTTAGATCCCTTCTAATGTTGCTCTGTATGATGGATGTGCGCATTAGGCTTTAGAAAAACTAGCCATAAAGATATTAAGATTAGACATAGAAGTCTAGAAACGCGAGTGTGTAGAAAGGAATCAATCGGTAAATTATCCCTTCCTACTCCCTTAACCCCTAATATTGTTGATCCCTCTTAAGATATTTCCAATCACAATTAATATACTACTCAGGGGCTTGTAATAGTCTTCATACTACCTGTACTTGACGTTGCCTTAACGGAATATTTAATAGACGGCAGGTTAGTGTAATTCGTTCATGACTTAAGAAATACTTACACAAATCACCACAAGTGTGACAAAGCAACAGGATTAGGAGAAGCAGTCTAAGGAGTAGTACATGATTAATTAAATACATCTTTTTATCATAAAGTTATCACCAGTAGATAAGATTATATTTAGTTTAATTAGTTAAACAAACCAACCTCTCAAACCAATGATTTTTACTGCTTTCTATAAAATAAAAATACAAAAAGAATCTTCCATGCAACCCTGTAGAGCTCTGTTAGATCTTGATCGAGCTTTCCCACCAATTCCCCAAAAAAGCGCCAACAACCCCCGAATCCATCCTATACTACACTGCAGATACGATTATTGCACTGTCTAGGGAGTTGTAAAACCTGTCTTGTTGAAGTCAAACGACAACCGTGCATAAAAAAAGTATTTTGGGCGCCGCTACTGAGGAATAGTTAGGTTACGCGACCATTGTTTAACATAGTCTACGCGCTTGAATCCTTTCAAGTAGATTTTATTTTTTATATTAGTTTTCCTTGTAGTCATCCTTTTTCATTGTGTGTATGTTCCAATTTCATTGACTAATTCCATTCTTCATTATCGGAGAACGCGAATCCCCCACCGACCAAAATAACCACCTGTCCCTACCGAGCTGCGCTACGCCGCAAAATTATCCCGAGAACGCCCCATGAGCTGCATGAAAATTCCGTCCTTTTGTTACTCTCCGATTCTAGAGAGTATTGAACAATTCCTTAACAGCTTCGCCAACCAACCCAATGAGACTGATATGAATGACCTTGAGTCCAATAATGAATCGGTGGATAGACCCCTTGTTTCTCACTTTCCTTATTCAGATAATGATTCGGATGACAGTGAAGTTCTTAATGAGTTGAGTGGGTATGAGAATGCTGGAGTACGTACACTAGCTACGGCCGAGAAAGAATAAATAAAAGTTTATGACATGGGGGATGACCTAGCATATCCAATGCATGAATGGGCTTTAGGAAGTTTAACTGCACTATCTCGAACCCTTTACTATAATGAATAGTTATCTCGCTAATAGCCTATAACACAATAATTGGAAGAATGACTAGAGGGCACGAGAAAGAACCAACCGTTACCATTTATAGGATTAAATTTTACGTGTTTGTCGGGAGTTTCACCCATATCACAGATTTCGTGGTGTTAAAGGATATAAGAGAATTTATCATGAGCGATATGGCAGAAGTCTTGATGGGCAAACCCTTTAGAAAAATCACTAAGCTTAAATATGACTTTGCTAAGGAATTGGTCTCATTCACTAAGATCCTTACACCTAACATATTTAAGATGCCTCGTATAATACCTAGCGCGCAGAACTTTAATTGAGTAAGATCTCAACCACTGTTAGAACTTAGCCACCAGATTTGATTAGGTCAACTTAGGCCAAATCCCCATGACCAGAATCAGCAAATGATACAAAGAAGTTGCCTAAACCTAGGTCCGAATACCAAGTAAACTAAAGCATGAAGGAATGGCTCATAAGGGGTCACGTGAGCATTCATGAAACAACGTAAGGACGTGTGACTTCGAGTCTAGCTACAAGACTCGTAAATAAAGAAAAGCGCTTTTCGGGAGGCAACCCAATATTTTATTTTCCCTCCCCCGCAATTTTGGAGTGTCTTGAGTTTTAATTATCTCGTATTATTCGTTTTATGATTGAACTATTTTTGTAATCATGCTTTGTTTTGTTTTTAACTTCGTCTTATTGACAATCAAAGGTATTTAGCATAAAATAAGTGTATGGGGATATATCCGGTTTATTAGAATGAATTCAAACATTTAAAATAAATTGTTTAGATTAATTCGCGTCAGTTTTGAGTCATATGATTGTATTGACTAATCTCATGTTTTATGCAATAATTCATACATGAAATAACTTATATAATCGCGTGCAGGAAATTTTTCAAAGAAAACAAAAAGAAAATTTTTCAAAAACCGTCGCTAGCGACGGCGTCAGGATGTATCCTGACCACAAGTTTTCGACGCTGCACTCAAAGCTATTTTCAATCGCCACAACGATAGAAACTTACAGCGGACACAAACACTGACAACTTCCAGATGGGTATACACACAATTATATCTCTGATATCTACTTACAAAAACACATCAAACAACTATCCCTTCTGCACAGCCGACACAACGATACGTGCGTTTTCTGACATACACACTGCGGAAAGCTACACACACACAAACTCTCTCTAGCTTATGAGCCAATGTTATCTTTCTTCAATCACAAAAGTAAACAGAAGAGCCCTCGGAAAACCTACAGAAGAGAGTTGAGCTATTCATACACTCCACAAGACATCAAATACTACGCGGATCATTCTCACTGACTCAACTAGGCGAATTAGGTCATGAACACTACAGTTACCCTCACTCAAACGCAGAATAGTCATCAAGAACGACCAACTATAGAGCTGCATTCACTCATTCTCGTCTTTTCTCCACACGTCCACTGATAGTCTGACACAACAATCTACTATACAGACTGCCAAAAATTACGGACGACTCTCTTGTATTTGCCATAGAGTATGACAGAGCTGACACAAGTATACTTTCACCGCGACCCGAAACATGCTAGCTCTAGCTTAACTGAGCACTATCTATTCCGCATCCAGGAAGGTTGATTCACAGTCTAACAATAGAGAGATATACTCTCTCATTATGTCGCATTGATCTCTCTCACCTTAGCACACTCTGAGCTCTAGTCATCACTCAAACGGTTTAAGACACAAGAGTCATTACTTCACAGCAACGACAGCAACAACTATGACACTTTTCCCAAGAGTTCGCGAGCATCGCTCTCGACAAACACACGTTCTCTCCAATCATTCTCCATGTAGCATAATTTAAACATGCGCAGAATCATATACTAACAGGACAAGCAAGCAAAGGCGAACAAAGAGGAGCTGTGATAGTGCATGAGACCATTCAGAAGATTACGAATCGACAAGTTCTTCTCGACCTGCATCTATCGACTGTAACAAGCTAGAAGTGCCACATTGATATCCTAGTCACAATTCTCTCTCACTAATGATGCTACGATTCTAGTGTCTTCTGGTAGCAAGCAACAGCACACTCAACGAAATGAAGAAGATGCGCTTGATATAACTGACACATACTTGTTGAGCGGTATTCTTCTTAGACTAGACAGACACTCTTCTAGATACAGCGTCGCATTAGTTTTAGAGTAAAAGTCTATTATCGACAATCAACCCCTATGATTAGAATAAGTACATATGGAAATGACTGTTTACATGGTTGCAAAATAACAGGTATAGAACACTTATTGGATCACATTTAACAAAAATGAACTCAACTCTATCCAAGTCAATTTTCAGAAGAAACATACACACTTTAGAATAAAATATTCGAAATATAGCCCTTAATGGTGGGGAGATCTTCTCAGTACACAAGGTTAACACATAACACAGACACGTATCGATTAATAGTGATGTATTTTAAGATTAATTATTTTAGTTAACAATTAGTCATTTAAATAAAAATAAATTCATTTTTGTTTCAATGAAAAAGAATTTCAAATTTATAAGTTATATTGACATTTGTTAATATTAAATAAGTAATATTAATGCTTACAAATAAAAAGACTATACAACATTAATTATACCTCTAATATAATTAAATAAAGTTTATAGGATTAAAGAAGTCTGAATAAATCTAAAAAAATAACAAGGAACAAGATTATAGTCACATTAAACTCTCACTTATTCTACTATTCCCCTTTACTATTATAATATATAAAAATAAATATCCCCTTTTTCTTAATTTCATTATCAATTTTAAAAGGTGTGATGTCTTGTAAATTTATATATATATAATATATATTTTATATTTCTCATCACTTTTTATAATTCACAATTCCTACTTATTTATCTTTAAAAATAAGTTTGTCATTTATTTCACCTTATTAATGATCTTAATCTTATCTAAATTTTTTTACTATTATATTTCATATAAATAAATAAGTTAAAATTTTTTACATAACCATATCATAAACAAGAAACCAAACAATTATTTAACCCACCCCACACTCCATTCTACTATTTTATCTTTTCATCATCTTTCGTTTTATCCTTATATTCACCAATCTTTTCTCTCCATCTTGTTTTTTTCCTCATTTCCATCCTAACATTTCCATTTACCACTACTTTTACTAATTAAAATTTTAGCTCATTTCACTCAAACCTTCTTTTCCCTAATCAATATTCCATTTCAACACCATAATTATATATAACATATAATTATATTGACAATTATGGCATACTTATTATAACATTTATACTCAACCTTATTAGATCTCTACTTATATTCTTTTCCCCAAAATTTATAATCCATATAATACACATAACTTTCTATATTTTCCCTTACTCATAACATTACTAATCTCTTAATACTCAAAAATGGCATTTCACATGGTTTGAATAGAATTATGTATTTCGTTATGACTCAAACACTTAAACAAATGATTCTTATCATCAGAATTACAACAT
Source organism: Tanacetum coccineum (assembly GCA_026074375.1). Classification (NCBI taxonomy): domain Eukaryota; kingdom Viridiplantae; phylum Streptophyta; class Magnoliopsida; order Asterales; family Asteraceae; genus Tanacetum; species Tanacetum coccineum. Next base: position 65,366 of record BQNB010005982.1, read on the forward strand.
GAATTTTATTTAAATTATCAAATTACCCTATATCGATGTTAAAAAACCAGAACAAAAAAAACAAAAACAACAAAAACCCATAATATGAACTGGAATCAACATAAACAAAATTAAAACAAATTATTACAACACAGCATACAATTCTTTGAATCTATATCATTCAAGGAGAGTTAAATAACAATACTACTTTCTTAACACAAATATTTCATATTCTTAATCTTCCACATACACATAAACTTCACAACATCTTATAAAAAAACTAAAATAACTCACAATAATTTAATTACACATAAAACTGAGGTACTCTCTCTACGAATATCTCCAATTCTCGAACACGTTTCACCATGAACGAGCTGTATTGTACCAATATGGAGCGATGTACACCAAATAGTTACAACTTGAAGACAACAACGTGAGGAAACAGGGGACTAAACAATGAACCACCAGACAATTATTTCCTGATAGTTAATTTCAAATTTCGTTTGTGTTTTGTCCTTACAAAATCGACAGGGTTAATATAACGAAACAAAGCATAAAGGTACAATCAAACAAAAAACGGTAATTTTGAAAAAAAAAATAAAAAAAATAAATAAAATAAAATAAAAAAAAAAAAATAAATTACAAACACAAAATTTATTAAAAAATTATATAAAAAAAAAAAATTAAAAAAAAAAAAATATTAAAGAAAAAAAAAAAACAATAAAACCAAAAATAGTTATTTTAAAAAAATTACTTTCACTAATAAAACACGACAATACAAAAAAAACAAAAACAAACAATAAAACAGCCTTAGCACAGAAAAAAAAAAACCGAAAAAAGTGAGTAGAACCTAACACATAAACAGAATAAGAGTTAAATGGCTTACACAAGCAGAGAAACACCAGACAAAACCATCAAAGACAACTCTTCATCAAAAAACACACCAAACAACAAAACCGACGACAAAGCTACCTCTACCCAAATACTCCAACAAACCCCTACATCCACCACCCCAACAACCAATCCACCCCACAGACTTAACCAACCACCCACCACCCCACCACCACCCTTATATCCACCCACCCATCCCACTCCACCACCCCCCAACGACCCCCCCACCCACCTACCCCCACCCCCAAACCCCAACCCCACCAATCACCCCACACCCAACCACTCCATCCCATCTCCCCCCACCACACCCACCCACCCCACCACAACCCCCACCACCCAACATCCTCCCCCCCCAAACACACTCACACCCCCACCCAAAACCCCAAACACAACCACACACCAACCCCCACCACAACCACCCACCCCAACAAAACCAAACCAACCCAAACCAACCCAACCAACCCCACCCCCCATCCACCACATCACACCCCAAACCCCAAAACACACAACCAGGCACCCCCACACACCCCACCCACCACTCATATACACCCCCCCAACCACCACCCTCACACTCACCACTCAAACCCCCTCGCCCACACCCCACATACCCACTCTACCCATACCCCCACCCCTCCAAACACCACCAACTCCTACCCAACCTGAAACCACATACCATCCAAAACACCCTTAAACCCGCACCCCCCCACACCACACCCCCCCCCCACCTCTACACCACCACAAGAATTTCAATAAGAATGATATTAAGGATATGTATTTGCTGATTATGAATGGCAAGGTTCCTGACTATGCAGAAACAGGGCAGCTATGGTCTTTATCAGTATTCATCAGAAGTTCAGTGATATGGGAAAGGATGCATGATTTCCAACTTGGAATTGAAAGTTATCAACAGAAAGTCAATCTCACTGCACCAACAATATCTTTCCCATGAGTTTAAAAGCACAAAATGTTCTCCATCATCTATGAGCCCGTACATGGAATCATATACAAGAATAGCAAGAAAGAGAAAAGGGTGATGAGACATTCAGAGATTCATAAGTTTTGTGATGCAACGCTGAACAGAGTATTAGAAGGATTAAAGAGTTACAATAATGATGTTAAGTATGGCTATGTACAAAGAGAACTCACCAATGATGAAGTTGAGTATCTGAAATTGTTTGAAGAAGAGATTGAAGTAAGATTGAAGTATCGTAATCAAATGAGAAGATGGGAGATGTATGTGAATGGAAGACCACTTGGACCTCGAAGAGAACGCCTAGAATAATCGACCCTTAGGGGGAGATTGTTAGGTTCATAAAAAGTGTCGATTATGTGGTTTAGTTATATTTAGTTAATAGTCTTTATTTTGTTTAGAATAAAGTAGCTTGTAATAAGGTATATTATGCTAAAAGAAAGAAATAGCATAATTACCAAAGATTAGGGACTAGAAGTGAAAAATAAAGGAAGGGAAGGCTCCTTCCTTCTCCTATAAATACCCCTCTAATCATCATTAGAGGGTGATGCTTTGTAATAAACATTTTCCCTTTCCCTCCATTTTATAAAATTTGAATTTTGGAATACTTTCCCTCCTCTACTATTCTTTACAAGCTTCCATGGTTGATTATGTATGACTCAAGATAAACAAGACCTATCAGACCCGATTTGAGGTGGATCAACATAACATAGAGCTTATTGAGCTCTATTAGGGGTAATAAATTACTTCTTCCCTAATTCTTTGTAATATAAATACTACCACGAATCCCAATCGTCCCAAAACTGTATTTACAAGGATAAGGACTTAGCAACCATGTACTCAAATAATTACCTTGGGTTAAAACAATAATGGACTAAAAGTGAGTACATACAAGGTAGGCTAAGGTGATTTGGGTGTAACAATTAGTTTAAGGGTGACAATGCTCTTCATTAATAGTCTGGTTTAACCAGAAAATTACAAGAACCATGAAAAGGATAGGCTCAAAGAGGTGTACTAGGGGTATCCTGCACTAAAAATGAGTACATGGCAAGGGTGTAGGATAATTATATGATCGAGGTGACCATCATAACAATTACAAGTTTTAAACATGGGTTAATCCTAGTACCTCTTATTTAGCAAATTCTAGTTCTCACTATGCAGTCTCGGGATGCATCACAAAAATAAGTTCTAGAATTTAATATACTACTGGTATACTCATATAATTTTAAACCGATACCAATGCTCTAGAAAAGGCGACAAAGACCATACGTACACATCCGTAACGACGGAAAAGACACATATGACTGCATTCGAACCTTAACTCGAACAAGCTAAAGGTAAAATTATCTTGGGTATCAATGATGGATACCCGAATTCCTATAGATCTAAAGGCGAACCTCACATTCTGGGGTGGAGTCTGAGGGTTTTTGTGCTAGTCATATAAATTACTATCCATGAGACGCTATTAATACTTGGTTTTCATCGGTGTGTGTTATAGAAAAATTTTAAATTTTGGTTAAAATTACCGTTTATGCTATGTTTCGATAGATTACCTATCATTTTAAGGACAAACAAATGACAATTGAAGGAATAGTTTCTAAGACTTATTTCCCATACACTTAAGTTGAACATTGTCCCCAATGTTCTATAGAAGTACCTGTAAAACGAATAAAGAGAAAAGAAAACTAGTAAAAGAAACTAGTACTCCCCTGGTTTGCTTAATAATGGAGAAAAAATATATAATAACTGGTTAAATCGTCCTCCAAGAATCGTCTAATGAAACTTCAAAAGAATTTCCAAGCTTCTTCTCATCAAATATAACCTGTAATCAAAGACAAAGACAACTACACCTGGCGTAAAATCGACGGGATGTGATATATACAACGAAACTTTAGGGTTGACTCTATAAAAGCAGTAAAGATAGGATGAGAGTAATGATGTAATCATAGGTTTATGCAGGTTTATAAAAGAATTACAAATTTTAAATGTTGTACAAATTATTTTTCGAAATTATTTGAAAAAATTTTAATTTTCCTGTTGCTGGGCTCACGACGCCGTCAGGATACATCCTGACGCCGTCGCTAGCGACGGTGAAAATTTTCTTTTTGTTTTCTTTAAAAAATTTCCTGCAAGCGATTATATAAGTTATTTTCTGTATGAATTACTGCATAAAACATGAGATTAGTCAATACAATCATATGACTCAAAACTGACGCGAATTAATCTAAACAATTTATTTTAAATGTTTGAATTCATTCTAATAAACCGAATATATCCCCATACACTTATTTTATGCAAAATACCTTTGATTTTCAATAAGACGAAGTTAAAAACAAAACAAAGCATGATTACAAAAATAGTTCAATCATAAAAGAATAAACGAGAATAATTAAAACACAAGACACTCCTAAATGCGGGAAAATAAAATATTAGGCTGCCTCCCAAAAAGCGCTTTTCTTTATTTACAAGTCTTGTAGCTAGACTCGAAGTCACACGTCCTTACGTTCTTTCATGAATGCTCATGTGACCCCTTATGATCCATTCCTTCATGCTTTAGTTTACTTGGTATTCGGATCTAGGTTTAGACAATTCTTGTACATTAGCTTATTCTTGTCATGGGGATGCCTAAGTCCGCTCATCAAATCATGTTGGCAAAGTTCTAACAGTGGTGGGATCTTACTCCAATTAAAGTTCCTGAGCCTAGGTATTGTACAAGGCATCCTAAATATGTAGGTGTCAGAGATCTTAGTGAATGAGTCTACTCCCTTAGCAAAGTCATATCTAAGCTTTTTGATTTTTCTAAAGGGTTTGCCCATCAAGACTTCTGCCATATCGCTCATGATAAATTCTCTTATGTCCTCTAACACTACGAAATCTGTGATATAGGTGAAACTCCCGATAAACACGTAAACATACCTAACGATGGCAACTAGGTTCTTTCTCGTGCCCTCTAGTCCTTCTACCATTATTGTGTTATAGGCTTTACGCGAGATAATATTCATTAGTAGAAAAGGGTCGAGATAGGCAGTAAACTTCCTAAATCAGCAAATCATTGCATGGATTGCTGGTCCTCCCCCGTTATTTAAAAAATATAATTATTCGTTCTCTGGCGTAGTACGTCCAGCATTCTCCTACCCCACGCAATCATAAGAACTTCACCGTCATCCGAATCATTATTTGAATGAGGAAAGTAAGAAACAAGGGGTGTATCCACCGATTCATCATCGGACTCAAGGTCATTCATATCAGTCTCATTAGGTTGGTTGGCGAAGCTGTTAAGGAATTGTTCAATACTCTCTAGTCGAGAGTCAACAAAGGATGAAATTTCATGCAGCTCATGGACTTCTCGGACAACTTTTGAGCGTAGCGCAGCTGGTAGGACAGGTCGGTGGTGGATTCGCGTTCTCCATAATGAAGAATGGAATAGTCAATGAAAATTGCAAACATACACACAAAGAAAAGATAGACTACAAGAAAACTAATATAACAAAAATAAAATCTCACTTGAAAGGATTCAAGCGAGTAGACCTATGTTAAACAATGGTCAAAACCTAATTATTCCTCAGCAGCGGCGCCAAAAACTTTATGCGGTTGTTGTTAGACTTCAACAAGAAGTTTTACAACTCCCTAGGCAGTGCACCTAATCGTTGTAGTGTAGTATAGGCAGGATTCGGGGGTTGTTGTCATTCTTTTGGGGAATAGGTTGGGAAAGCTCGATCAAGATCTAACAGAGCTCTACGGGGTTGAGAGAAGATTCTTTTTGTATTTTTATTTTATTGAAAGCAGTAAAAATTAATGGTTTGAGAGGTCGGTTTGTTTAACTAATTAAACTAAATATAATCAAATCTACTGGTGATAACTTTATAATAAAACAATGTATTTACTTAATCATGTACTACTCCTTAGATTGCTTCTCCTAATCATGTTGCTTCGTCACACTTGTGATGATCTGTGTAAGTATTTCTTAAGTCATGAACGAATTACACGAACCCGTCGTCTATTAAATATTCCGTTAAGGCAACGCACAAGTAAGGTAGTATGAAGACTATTACAAGGCCCCTGAGAGTATATTAAATGTGATTGAAATATCTTAAGAGGGATCAACCATATTAGGGGTAAGGTAGTATGAAGACTGTTACCGATGATATCCTTTCTACACACTCGCGTTTCCCTAGACATCTATGTCAATTTAATATCTTATGGCTAGTTTTCTAAAGCCTAATGCGCACATCCATCACAAGAAGCAACATTAGAAGGATCTACAATCTAAGTTTTATACAATCATAAGTAAATACAAGGGAGGGTTTAGCCTAACATGTTATAAAGAAAGCAAGAACATAAATCAATCAAACAACACATAGACATATTGAATAATTAAAGATAAACAATCTTACTTGATTAAAACATAGATTACAGTCATTTACAATAGGGTTTTGAGGCCCTAAAGACGACCTAAAAGCTGCTAGAATGATTAAGGTTCGTCTCATAAAAGTTATACAAAGTTACACACTAAAAAACCCTAAAATCGTTTTTGTATATATAGGAAAAATGACGTGACGGCGTCACTTTGATGTGATGACGTCGTCGCTACGTTGATGGTTCTAGATCCTCTTTAAGGCGGCTACGCTCTGACGCCGTCACAAAATCCTCCACGCCGTCACTAGAAATATCACGACGGCGTCGCTTTATACTGGCGACGCCATCTCCATGCTCTGTATGCGAGGTTCTTCAAGATACTTGGTATAGAGCCGTAGTCTTGTCCGTTTCTTCTCCAAATGAGCCCAAGTCACGTGTATTTCCTCCAAATGCCATCCAAGTGCTAAAAAACTAAAAACAAATTATTAAGCACATAATCTGGGCATATTTGCATGATTTAGGGGGTTAAATGACCCTGAAATAGTGTATAAAATGACACCTCATAACTAAGGATTTTTTTGTTAAGCATTTATTTGATTAATTACAAGTACACAACCAAACACCTCACGAAATAGGAAGATGAAAACACTCAAATCACTCAACTAATCTATGTGGTAACATGTAACTAACACGCTCAATTGCTCGGTCGTGACGAATATTCTATCATAAGCTTGGCAATGATACACATCTCCACCACTAGAGCTAAGGAGTAACAAGTTTATAAATATAAATTAGGTTTATTGTAAAGGCTTAAAGGTTTAATCAGTCTTTTTAGTCTCTACCGATACCAATATTCCAGAAAAGGTGATAAAGACCATACATACACACCCATAATGATAGGATAGACACATATGACTGCATTTAAACCTTAACTCGAATAAGCTAAAGTGTAGGACTAGTAGTGATATAGGGTATGGATCTTCTAATCTTCACCAAAAAGTAATAAACCAACAAGGCGGAGAAAACCACACATACATAATCGTAATGACGGAATAGACACATGTGATTGCTCGCGTCTTTATTCGAATAAAACCTAAGGGTTAGTGATTAGGAAAGGGAAATAATTGTTGTTAAATAAAAATTTACAAAATAAATAGACTAAGTCCAAACAGATAAGGTACAAGTTGCTAGATACTTTACCATGATAAAGACACAACTATATACACAAACGTCTTGATCATAGATAAAAAAACAACATAAGTTGGCGTTCCCGTAACGGTCAACTCCCAATCATCCCATACTATACATACTTTTACAAAGACAAGTGGCGATATCTATCACTTTATAGAAAACTTTACATCGTTGATTTATAACCATCTATCAACGAATAATTGATCCTTCAAATAATATCATCGGTTTAAGCTTTAACGAACCGACTATAAAAACTTTCTCCTCTTTTTTGTTGTTGCGATTTTCTAATTTTTTTTGTTTTTTTAAACATATACACTACGAATCTCGGTGTAATTTCACCATTTTCACGATTATAATAACTCCGAATAATTTCTTTGATAATTCTACATTCTTCGGACGTACCAATAATAGTGATGGTAGTAAACATACATGAGTTTTGACTACTTTTTACATTCCCATTTGCAATGTGCAATTTTCCCAACCATACCAGAGATAAAAAATGACACAGGACACAGAAAATACATACTTTACACTTTAAGCAACTAGCAACTGATAAATGGACATAATCTAACAGGGTAGGCTAAGGTGTAAAAGTGTAACGAATCAATTAGTTGGTGTTTATCCTAAAGTATTGGCTCTAATGGTTTTTCTAGGGGTATCTTACTCTTAAAATGAGAGTAAATAAAGGGTTTACACGGGGGTTAACTAACCAGTGTAGTTAGTTAATAATACAACATTGATCGTAGCAATTCTATACACGTAAGATAATATAATAAGTATAGAAAATTACCAAACTACCCTTGAGGACAAAAGTAGTAAGGATAATTCTCACAATTATATATAATAATACGTATATTTACCGGTAAGTGATTTACGTGGTGTTATCCCACCCGAGGTCGTATTCCTCGAAGAAATAATGTGAAATTGAGACCAGCGTTGTTGTTTGACAATGATTTGAATTGTTCTAAAGAGATTTTGTTTTCTAAAATCCTAAAAGTAGCAAATTAAGGACAATTAAACTTAACTTTACAACGGGAAATTAAACTTTAACTTAAAAACGCAAAACGGAACCCTAAACGCGGTTAAAAACCCAAATTACCAAAATTTAAACCCTAAAAAGGAATTTCATCACTTTATAGACTCTAATTGACTAAAAAGTAAGTTTAAAGAAAACTAGAACAAAAACGGAATTGAAAATGAGCTTAAAAAGAAAATAACGAAAAACTTGAAACGGGAACGAAACTCGTTCTTAAAAATTGAAATTTTTGCAAATAAATCCTAACCGTAAGCAAAACTAATTTTCCTAGAAACTATATGATAAAAGATAAATTTTACTAAAAAGTAAAATATATTTTTGATATTTTATCTAATTTTTTTATATGATTTTTAAAGTAAATTAATAAAAATAATTGATTAAAGAATACTGAACTAATATAAAAATTCTAAAAAAATTACAGAAAATAGCTTGAACTAATCGAAACCTAGAAAAATAAGCTTGATACACAGCTTATCGATAAGCTGTGTTAATAAGCCGAAATAAGCTATAACAGCTTATTAAGCTAAAAGGGAAAAACGTATACAAATAATAAATGTTGTGAAGCTATAACGAAAAAGACCCCAGGGCACGTTGGTTAGAGGTGTGTGGTGTGAGGCGTTTATAAAGGTTGAGGATGTTGAGGTCGGGGGTTCGAGCCTTGCTCACCCCCGATTTCCATCTTCCCTTTTTTTTATTTTTGAAAACTTATAAAAACAAAGTTGTAGATAAGCTAAAATTAAGCACTTTTACTAAAAGAAATTATTTTTGAAAAGCCCTAAATAAGCTGTAAAACAGCTGAAAACATGACAGAACTACTTAACTATATTTTTGGTTTTTTAGAAAATTTAAGAACTTAATAAACTGAAATAAGCTGAAAACTAAGATCAATAAGCTACTAACTATTTAAGTTTACACTAATAAGCTACTTATGAAAGAAATAAGCACAAGGATATAAGCCATAAGCAGAAAAAGCCAAATAAGTACTTAAGCAATTCTGAGTTAAAACAGAAAGATAAGCAACTTCGAGCTTAAATTCAAATAAGCAAATGGAACCTTATGATGAAATGACTTAGAAATCCTTAAAGCTTATACTAAAGACTATTTAAAACTGCTTTTTAAAAGTAATTTGAAATTCAATAAGGCTAAGAAAAAACTAACTGAAAAAGGACATGCAGGCAGACTACTCTATTTTTTTTGTTTTTGAAAATTTATGAAAAAGGAAAAGTGCTAAGCTGCAGATCAAAAACAGATAGGCAAATAAGCTACTTAAGCTAAAATAAGCCCTATTCTACCTAGATTAGCCTATAAACCAGTTGTGCACTAAAAATCAAAAGCTAAAAACTAGTTTTACCTTCTGAAAAATTGATTTGAAAAAGGCTATTTTGTCTATTAAAACTGCTGATGCAGTTTGCACAATTTTGACACAATCCAATTAGACAAGGTGCAGGCCAAAGAAATCTATTCTAACACTTTTAAAAACACAAACTAAGAACAAAGGAGGCTTAGACAATCACTAGAATCTACTCAAGCTTATAATCCAAGTAACATTTGACAGATTAAAACTTATGTTAAATCTTCTAATGAAAACTTGTTTGAAACTAATCTAGCTTAAAAAAACTTGTTCTAACAACTTATTTAAGAGATTAGAACTGATTTCAAAAGACCAAATGGCCATTAACAGTTTAACCTTATGGTTAAAACTGCTATGCCAAACACCCCATACTTTTACTCAAATCCATATTTGGCTTATGAAACTTAGAAATTAAGCTCAAACTAGAAATACCAGATGGTAATCAGCTTATAATGAGCCTAATGAACATGTTTAAACAACTGATTAAGCCGAATTAATAAGCTACAAGTTATGCTAATATTTTTTTTTGTTTTTATGAGTTTTAAAGGCAGAATTAATGAAATCTAAGATTTAAGAGATATAAACTAAAAACAGATGAACATGATTAACTAATAAGCTATATTAGAACAATTAAGCTATAATTAAGCTAAAAATAAGCACTAGAATAAGCTGAATGAAAATAAGCTAAAAATTGAATGAAAGAGAAACTTACAATTGCCTTAGCACAACAAAGGCTTAATATGCTCAAGTGAGCTATCAACAAGCTCTAGCTTATCACAAGGATAAGCTAGTTAAGTCCTATGAACTCTTCCATTGCTAGTTCATCATCCAAAAAGCTCAAATCCATATTTATATCAAAGGTATTTTGATTTTAAACATTTAAGTAGATTATTGATCAATTTGAGCTCTAATCTAAGCTTAGAGATTTAGAGAGCTTATGAGAGCTTATGAAGAGCTTATGAGACAGTGACAAGCTTATTAAACAACATTTGAATAAAAATGAGCTTTTGAAAATAAAGGAGCACAAACAAATTTTATAAAGCAAACTATGATTTTATTGATATTCAAAACAGATTACAAAAGCTTAAAAGGAAATTACATTTTAAATGAAAAATTACATAAGCTACTAAAACTAAAAAAATGCAGAAAAAAAGAGATGATGTGTGTGAGGAGTGAACTTGTATTTATAGCTGCCAAATGATGCTTCTAGGCCTTCAGGTTGTTATACGCTCCCATTCATCTTGGCCTTTCATTCTTTCTCATCATTGGATCTCTGATAATCACCGTTGGATTAATTGGGGTGAGCACACGGATTGCCAACGTGGCATTCCGTGTGTCAGACCTTGTGTGCTTCTTTTGTACTCATTTTAGTGCAAAAATCCAATGATTGGTGTGTTTCTTGTCAGACCCGCGTGTCGTTCTTCTTGGGTTTCAACCAATGAGAGCCTCTCATTACGTATAACTCTGCCACCATGACACTTAGTACTCGAATCATTCTTCCATGTCATCAATTATGATTTGCCCTTTGTTTTGACTTGGATTAAACGCGAAGAAGATGATGAACAGTTAAATTGCTATTCCCTCCGCCTTTTTAACAGTTTGGTAGAAGGGGTTTGACTCGTGTGAAATGGGATTTGACCATGGCTTTTATAAAAGAATATGGGAATTAGGCCGGTTATGGTTAACATGTTTATTTAGTTTTAAGGATAAAGCACCGTTATTAGCTAGTTAACGGAGTTAGGGTTTTAGGGATTTTAGTGAGATGTTTTTACATTCAGGCTTTTGTGGTATTTTTAGTATTTGTCTTTTTGTGGTTGACCAGGGTTGACTATGAGTTAACTTTGAGCTGACTTTTGTACTTTCTTGCTATCAAATCCCTGGCTTTTGTACACTCTTTTCCATCTCGTGTCCGTGTTTGTCATGTTTTGACCGTTTTCTTGTGATTTTTGCTATATCCATACCTACACAATCACAAAGACAAAACAAGCAATATACAAGCATTTTAAGCACAATTTTGTCTTTTATGGGTCATTTTTATATAAAACAGATATGTGTTTTCACACATATCAAAATTCCCCAAACCAAACGATTGCGTGTCCTCACGCAATATTATATGCTTTAAAACCAATTACCTCAAAACTTCCCCAAACTAAATCTTTGAAAAGTAGAAATGATTTTTTTTTGGAGAGAGTTAAGAAATCACAAGTTATAAAACACCCCATTTTCCTATTTTTAAATTTTTTTTTATATATAAACTTAGAATATTTTGACTTTCGTTATTTCCATAACTGTTACCGAAAATGCCCCAAAACGGATAAATTCATCGTCCCCGACTTTTCACTTGCTCCAAACCAAGCTTAAAACGAAATCACAGCTAAATATTAGTTAAGATGCTAACACTACTCATATTTGCAACTTTTAACTTTCACTCCCGACAATTATTATATCATAGGTGAATGTGCTATTTTGTATTTCAACCATGGATCAACGTTTTACAAAATACTATGCTTCACGTTCCACCCAAGAATAATGAGTTTGAAGGCAAGATCATCCCATGTAGCGACTTTCGTCTCGGCACATCCCAACCTTACGGCTATGTGACCAGGCTTTTGACACCCACATTAAAAAGACTAGTATCGGACTCACGGACATTAGGTTTCAAAACTTCTCAGTTTTTTCCGAATTATCATAGCTTAAAAATAGAATAGTCAAAGTTCAAACGCATTTTAATTTAACAAATAGAAAATCTATTTATTAATTTAAACTTAATAGTTAAACATTTTAAGCAATTGTAACCCTCGGTAGACCTTTAGAAGGCATCAGAACATCGTGTTGTGAGCCGGCAAGATGCAGCAAACTTTTATCAGCCTCGGATTTTTATTCTTACTATGGGCTTTCTTTAGAAGACTACCACATCGGTTGTGAGCCGGCAAGAGGTAGTAAACTTTTATCAGCCCACAGCTTTTATTATTATTATATTTTTTTATCATTTTATCATTTTTTTTAATTTATATAGAAAAGACTTCTTTTTGAAAAATTCAAGTATAAATTTGAACTAAGACTAAAATTTTTGCTATATATTACATAAAAATTGTTGATTTAAGTTTAATCTCCAAAAATAGCACGTATATTAATCCGGTTAAGAGCTTATGGGAGAAAAAGTCACAAATTACATACATGAGTTCTTAAGATTTCCAACTAATCCTTGTTTAGCATCCCACTCATACTTAACTCTATCATTTTTCGTTCTTCGTGAATTTCTGCGAACGCTTAGCCTAAACGTTAAGGAACAAGCTAGAAAGTCAAAATTATGACAAAATTTATTCTTATTCTACCCAGCAGGAAAGTCAAAATTATGACAAAAACACTTATTTTATTTTTGAAATTTTTTAAAATTTTCATATTTTTGAAAATTTTGGTGGGAAAACGGGGTACGTGAGAACAACGGGTAACAGTAGGTAAGATTATATAAAAGATATACTACCCCATACTAAAATTAAACATTGTCCTCAATGTTTTCTAGCCTAAGACTTAAAAACCCCATACTAGAACTCAAAAAGGTCGAATGTATAACTCAAGCATGAAGAAAGTATCACAAAGATCTTTAGCCGTTTATTAAGTGTACTAAAAAGAAAAATGTAGTCGAAAATAATCCTTTAGATATCGGATTTTCCCCCAAACAAATGACCAAGCAAAGCTAGAAGCTCGAGAGTGACTGGGACAAAAACACCGACACAGAGATCTTCAGAAAATTTAGGGTCCCAATCGCTTGCAAACAATCACAAGTACAAGACACAACAAGAAATCGAAAAGTACAAGCCTCCTCACATCGACAATAGAAATAAGAAAGAAAATAGAAGGATAAGCATAGGGTGCCTCCTACAAAGCGCTTGTTTTGTACCCGAGTTCACATAGCTTAACTCGATCCCCTGAATTCATTTCCTTGATAGAGTGTAGGAAAGAGAAAAACCAATCGGGCTATCATAAAAGTTTGGTAAACATTAAGTACTTTGAAATATCCATCCCGATGAGAACCCAACTGTTCTAATGGAGATGCTAGGGGTCAAAAATGGTTTTACCTCATTTTTGGTGAGGAAAGTAAAGGGAGAAACCTCATGGTAAGTTAGAACGGAAGATAAGATCCAAGTGAACAAATTTTAAGGAAACTGTCAAACATTCACATTATTCTCAACTCCCCATGTGTTCAAAAACTACTACGGTCACCTTCTCTTCATTAAGCTCATCAACATTGTTTATCACGGGCACATCGGGTTCCATGTCGAAGGTTAAACGTTCATATTCGGGAATGGGATCATCGTTAAGCAAGTTGTCAATAATATCCTCTTCCGAGTCAAAATCACTTTCAATACCTGGTGGTATCGAATCATCTGGTCCGGAAAATATATCGATCTTTTCCCTATTGGAGTCACTATCCTCAACGAGAGTAGTAGATGTGGGAAGAGACTCGATGATTGTATGAGAATTTTCTGGTGACCGGGAAGATGAATTACCACATAGCAACGACATTCGATTGATATAATCCTCGTGCTCTTTAACAATTCCTGGAGGAAGCGTGATAAGTTCACCGGTAAACTCATGGTGAAGAGGATCACACTTGGGAGAAAAAGTATCATGTTGTGGTTCATGATTGAAAAACACTTCGGGAGAAAGATTATGGGTGGTATCATCACTAAGCAAATTCTCAAGAAAGATGACGTCTCCTTCCGAATCATAATATCCTTCCTTAATATTCATAGAAACTTCCATAGCTAGAAAAGTATCGATCTCATCTTGTCGCCTCCTGGGTCGAAACACTCAGCCTCATCAATGGGAGCATCATACAAAATTCTTTTCCAATCATTTTTTTACATTCCAAATCAAATAAATCATCATTCTCTTCGAAAGGTTGTTCATCGATGAATCCCTCAAGAATAGAAGCAACGCTTTTCATAGGAGTAGACGGATCATGGTGAAGTAGAAACTCAATGTCGTCTCCTGGAGTAAGACATTCATCCTTGTTAGAATCAGAAAGAGGTGTGACTAGGAAAGTCGACTCATCAAGGTTGGAATCATAAGAATCCTTGCACTCGATGTCCTCTAACACTTCATCAAAAAGAGGGTTTATGTCACTAGAGTTGAAATTGACATCAAATTCGAAAAGAGGGTTAGAGAAAGTCACGGAATCATCACGTGGAACGTTGATGGAAGAGAAATCATCACACGAAGGTAAAACGTTCTTACTATCACTCCTGGATGTATCCTCAGATTCTCTTGGGATTGGGACAATTTCCTCAGCACTAAAAGTACTAAGGTGCTCGTCCCCCATTATGAGAGAATCCTTGGGCTCAATAGACGGTAAGGTGGATGTGATTGCAAAAACCGAAGAAACTTGAGGTGTTTTGTTTGAATGAAAAATGCTCTCCTTGCAAATAACTTTAAAATTCTTCAAACAAGGTGTGATACGAGTTTGGCGTTTAGCCGTCGGCTCTGCGAGATTCTTTACTTCCTGCTTTTCTTTTTCATTGGTTGACATTTTCCGGTGGAGGCGAGCATAACTGTCGGGTTCGTCGGTAATCCTTTTAAAAAACTATCCTTGCATGAGTTATTAACCACTTTAATTGACTGTTTATATGTTTTTGAGGATGTGATTTGACATGCCATTAACATGAAAAGTTTTTTGTCATTTCACATCTCAAAACAAGCTCTCCTTCGTACACATCAAATTAAAGCTCGTAGGGTTTTTTTGCTCAAAAAGGATTCCCAGTATGAGAGGAACTCGAGGATCGCTTCAAAATCACATCAAACAACAAGTCGGTAGGAAAACGGAAATTCCCAACTTTGACAAAAATATCTTCGGCGACTCCCTTAGGAAGAGTAATTGATCGATCCGCTAACTCTAAAGTCATCCGAGTTGGTGTAAGTTCCGGCAGAGAAAGCTTTTTCCAAATAGAAAGAGGCATAAGATTTATGCTCGCGCCAAGATCGGCCAAGGCGTGACATACATCCATTCCTGGGAAATTACATGGAATAAGAAACTTGTCGGGATCTCCAAGCTTTTCGGGAAGCTTTTTGAGGAGCATCGCCGAGCAATTCTCGTTCAACGGTATCTTAGCTAACTCAAGCAACTTTTCCTTATTCATGAGCAAACTCTTAATCGTAGGAGCAAATCTTGGCATCAAAAGTAAAGCATCCGCGAAACTAATGTCGAAGCGCAAATCTTGAAAGATTTGGAAGATCTTCTCCATTTGATTCGAAGCTTTGTCACGGGACTTTTGATCATCACGTCGTGAAGGATATGGAATATTTGGCTTAGGTAAACTCTTTGGAATATTTATCCGGATGGGAGTGGTTATAGGCCAAGTCTTTAGTAACATCGGGTTCCGGAATCTAAAATGGGGATAACGGAAGGTGGGATTTTCGAGCGGTACTTCCTTGGAAAATTTGTTTGCTATTTTTATCCGTTGTCTCCTCGGTTTCTCGTTCCACTACCTGAGAAGGATTAGTAGGAATCGAGGGTCCCTCGTAAGCAACACCACTTCGAGTAGTGATCGCTTTCATCTCACCCTTCGGGTTTGGAATGGTATTACTCGGAAGAGTACCCGAAGTTGAGGCTTGGTTTTGAAACAATCCACAAATCATGTTTTGCAAATTATTTTGAAAAGTAGTTTGTTGATTCATCATGACGGCTTGTTGAGATTTTATCGTGTTTTAAATTTCATTCTTAAGGTCTCCTTTCAACGAGTTGATTTGATTTTGCATGTTTCTTAACATCTGATCATTATTCCTCTTGTAACTTGAAAAATCATTTGAAATCTCTTGTTGAACTTGATTATTAGGCACTTGAAACGGTTGGTTTTGAAATCCTTGGTTTTGAAAATTTGGAGCATGATTATTTTGAGCTTGAAAACCTTGATTTCCATGAAAATTATTTCCCCGAAAATTATTCCCTTGAACTTGATTCTGATTAAACCTATTTTGACCATTGTTTTGCACCGGAGCAAAACCTGGTGGTGCCATTTGATTACTAACACGGTTTGGAGGGTTAACTTGATTGTAAGTACCCGTAGTCGCACAAACACTAGCCTGATTGTTATCGGTAGCCGGACAATTATACCAAGAATGGGCACCACCACAAGTAACGTAAGTTTCCTCAACCGCTTTAACCGGAGCAGGAGTGACAACCTTTTTAGAAACATTCTCGACTAAAGTCAAAAGTTGATCCGCAAGCTTATCAATTCTTTCATCCGTTTTATAGAAAGTTAGCATTCATCCCAAGAAAGATTTGTATCCTATTTCGTGAATAACGAACTTTTGATTTATTCTCAATTATGTTTAAAGCCTCTCTAGTCGTCTTACTCAAAAGATTTCCACCCGCCGCGGCATTTAAGGAGTCTTGTTCATTCTCGTTTAAACCGTTATAAAAGGTATCAACTTGAGTTAACTCCGTAAATCCGTGATGGGGACAAGCTCTAAGCAACTCCTTAAATCGTTCCCATGCTTCACTAAAAGTTTCCTCAAATTTTTGTGTAAATCGAGAAATTTCATTCTTTAAGTGAGTGGTTTTCGAAGGAGGGAAAAATTGATTCACAAATTTGGTCACGAGATCCTCCAGTCAGAATCGAATATTTGGTGGTCTTTCTCGTATCAAGTTTTTGCGGCTCATCGAGAAGAATATGGAAACATCATAAGCTTAATCACATCGTTAGGCACATTCCTAAATCGTAAAGTCGAGATTTATTCATTTTGAAAACTATTAATTTTGAGCCATGAGGATTTTCACTCTCACGACCGTAAAGCGGGTTCGCTAGAACCAATTGAAGCAAATTCGTCTTAATCTCAAAATGATCCGCATTGATTTCTGGTAAAACAATAGCTTCTCCGTACCCTTCCGTGGGAACTCGGAGTAGCTCTTCCATAGTACGCTCTGCCATTGGTGCAACGATAGTACGAAGCTCGGGTTCGACTATATTTGGAGCACGTCCTTTGTTTCGACGTCTCGGAATGGTGACGTTTGAATTATTTGGAAAATAGGAATTTCTAGTGCGCATGCACTAAACAAACAAAAGAAATGAGAAATGAAACGAGAAAAGGAAATATTTTTGTTTATCGAATAATCAATAAACTTAGGGTAACTCTTTTAAGTAAAATAAATTTTACAAAAGAGGTGCGCCTTTTTCGTTAGTGACACAAACGGTAAAAAAATTAATCTTTGGTTCGGGAACTTATTGATGGATAATACCTCAATTGAAGGTATTATTTGTTGGTGTTCTTTTACCAACTTTGTAAAATTTAAATTTTCACAAATTAACGAGAAGAATCGAAAAATCCGGAAGAGCAAATATTTTTGTCTTTTTATTTTTTTTAATCTTCTACTTATACTAAAAAGAAAAGAAAAATATTTTTTTACTTTTTTTTATATTTTTGATTTTCTTAAAAGCGTAACTTTCGAAAACGAAAGGTTCTGCAAATCACGATCGACAAACCCAAACGAAGGAATCTTAATCACAAATCCTCGGCAGCGGCGCCAAAAATTGATCGTAGCAATTCTATACACGTAAGATAATATAATAAGTATAGAAAATTACCAAACTACCCTTGAGGACAAAAGTAGTAAGGATAATTCTCACAATTATATATAATAATACGTATATTTACCGGTAAGTGATTATCGGGTCGTATTCCTCGAAGATTTGAGACCACGTTTGTTGTTTGGACAATGATTTGAATTGGTTCAAAGACGATTTGTTTTCTAAAATCTTAAAAGTGAGCAAATTAAAGGACAATTAAACTTAACTTTAACAACGGGAAATTAAACTTTAACTAAAAACACAAAACGGGAACCCTAAACGGTGATTAAAAACCCTAAATTTCCAAAATTAAACCTAAAATGAAATTTTCACTTTTAATAGACTCTAATTGACTAAAAAGTAAGTTTAAAGAAAACTAGAACAAAAACGGAGTTGAAATGAGCTTAAAAACACGAAAAACGTGAACGGAAACGAATCCCGTTCTTTAAAAATTGAAATTTTGCAATTTTAACCCTACAAAAGCAAAACTAATTTTCCTAGAAACTTTATGATAAAAGAAAATTTTCTAAAAAAGAATTATATTTTTTTGATTATTTTTTTATTTTTTATGATTTTTTAAAGTTTTTAATAAAAATAAATGTTTAAAAATACTAAACTAAATATAAAAATTCTGAAAAAATTATAGAAAGTAGCTTGAACTAAGAGGGGCCTAGAAAAAATAAGCTCGTGGACATAGCTTAACGAATAAGCTGCGAAATAAGCTTAAACAACTTATTAACTAAATAGGACTAAAACGTATACAAATAATAAATTTTGTAAACATAGAATGAAAAAGACCCCAGGGCACGTTGGTGAGAGGTGTGTGGTGTTGTGTTGCTATAAAGGTTGAGGATGTTGAGGTCGGGGGTTCGAGCCTTGCTCACCCTCGATTTCCATCTTCCCTTTTTTTTATTTTTGAAAACTTATAAAAACAAAGTTGTAGACAAGCTAAAAATAAGCACTTTTACTAAAAGAAATTATTTTTGAAAAGCCCTAGATAAGCTGTAAAACAACTGAAAACATGACAGACACTACTTAACTATATTTTTGGTATTTTGTTAAACTTTATAAACTCAAAATCTATCAAAAGCTAAAACTAGGACAAAAAGCTACTTTTTTAATCTAAGTCTAATCTAATAAGCAGCTCTAGCAAGAAATAAGCAAAAGAAAACAAGCCTTAAGCAATTTGAGCACAAATAAGTAAGCTATAAACTAACATGCCAAAGAGCTACTTTTGAGCTTATTTTTAAGCATACTACTAGAACCTTATGAAGATTAGCTTAACACCTACTTAAAGCTCAGCTAATAAGCTTCTTAAAACAATAATCAGAAAACATTTTGAAATCTAAATGAGTACTGAAAAAGCAATAAGAAAAAGCTACAGGCTACTCTTGATATTTTTTTAATTTTTAATGAAAAAGCTAATAAGCTAATCTTACTGATTTAATAAGCTCAATACTAATTTAAACTAACATAATAAGCTAATTAAGATAAAAATTAAGCAAAAGTAATAAGAAATAAGCTGTAAAACTAAATTAAGCACTTAACAAGACTTGAGACCCAAATAGTCCCAGCAGGGATCTAATAGCTAATTTTTTTCAATAAGCTATTGGATCCTTATAGGGAAATGACTTAAGCAGGCTTAAACTAGAGCTAATAAGCTACCTAAAACTGCTTTTGAAAATGATTTTGAAATCAAAGTGTTTGATGAAAAAGCTAAATGAAAATAGCCTAGAAACTCAGAACATACTGAGTTGGTTTTTGGATTTCAAAAAGACAATTAGCTTAATTGCCAGCTTAAAATAGATTGCTTAATAAACTAATTTTAAAAAATTCAATGCAAACACCTAAACTATGACCTATAATCTACTTTGATTCTGAAAATTAAAATCTAAAAACTAATTTAGCCTTCTAAAAATTCAACTTGAAAATGGCCTGATGTGAGTTAATACTGCTGATGTAGTTTGCATATTTTGAACCAAAACTCAAAATCCAACAATTACAGTCTAAAAACTAGATGACAACATTTATAAAACTATAATCTAAGAGCAATGAACACAATTCTAATGACAAGAAACTAATTAAGCTGAAAATTACTTATACTCCTCATCCTAATCTTAACAGATCTTAACCTATCCTAAAAAAACTTGATATAACCAATCTTAGCTTATAAATCCAACTTAAACAAACTTATTTATGAAGTTGAAATCAACAATCAAAGGTCAATTTGATCACAAGTAGTTCTAACTTATGGTTAAAACTGTTAACCCAAACACCTCTTTAAACTTTTTCATTTCAAATTAAGCTTATGAAATTTAATTCTAGTGGACAAAACATAATAACCAGATAGTGCACAGCTTTAAACAACTATATTAAACGTATAACAATAAGCAATTAAGCCAGAATCTATAAGCTACAAGCTATTCTAATATTTTTGGTTTTTTTGACAGATTTGTAGAAAACAAATGAAAACTAAACACAAACTAAAATGTAAGCCAATAAATGAACACTACTATCATATAACAACTGAAATAAGCACATATAAGCTAGATTAATAGAAACAAGCAATCAAATAAGCAGTTTAAACAATTATGCAGAATTAAGCTAAGATATGAGTAAGACTGAAATATGAAGAAACATGTACCTTATACCTTAGCTAAACAGAGGTAAGAGCTCACTTAGAGCTTATATCAACAAGCTCTGGCTTATTTAAAATAAGCCAGTAGGGTCTATGGATCCTTCCAGGTTTGATCCATCATCCATTTGTAGCTTTGGTAATTTAGGGGAGGTATTTGTATATGCTTGAGCTTATTTAAGCTTTTTGACCTTAAATGAGCAACTTATGAGTAGTCTTAAGAGCTTAATTGAACAAAACAAGCTTATTTAACCATTTTAAGAAAATTTAAGAACTCAATGCAGGAATTTAAACTTTTATTAATAGAAGATGCTTATTACAAAGATGAAATTGAAATTACATTAAACTAAAACATTACTTGAAAGAAAATTACAAATTTAAAAGCTAATTTTACTAGCTACTTAAAAACTACTCCTAGATGCCCTTGTGAGTGAGGAGATGCCTTGTATTTATAGTGCTTGAGAGAAGCTTCTAGGTCCCTGAGGTTGTTAGACGCTCTCATTCATCCCGACCCTTCCTTTAATTTCAATCATTGGATCATAACTCTTGTCCGTTGGATTGAATGAGTGAGCACACGGATTGCCAATGTGGCATTCCGTGTGTCAGACCTTGTGTGCTTCTTTTGCACTTATTTTAGTGCAAAATTCCATGTCCTCGTGTGCTTCTTTCCATATCTTGCGTGTCATTCTTGTAGGTTTTAGCCAATGAGAGCCTTGGATGACGTATAACTATGCCAGCTTGGATACTGGTGCTTGAATTACTAAGCCACGTCCTCAATTTACATTTGCCCTTTGATTTGAGCTAAGGGTTAAGTGGAGGAGATGATGAATAGTAAAAAGGGTTCGCGCCCTTTTTAACCTTTTATTTATTATTGTTTGGTGAATTTTGACCGGGGTTATTGGGAGGTTGGGCCGGGTATAAGGGGTTTGGGCTTGGTTAGATAAATGGGTAACCGGTTATGGTTTTGGGTTATAATAAGAGATAACGACCGTTATCTCTTATAAAATAAAGAGATAACGGTGTTAGGGTTTAATGTTTTTAATATGAATTTGGTTTAACATTAAGGGAAAATTTGGGTAATTTGAGGGTTTTTATCTTCTTGTAGTTGACCAATGTTGACCAATGGTTGACTTTGGTTGACCTTGAAAGTATTCTCCCGGCTCTTGTACACTCTATCCGTTCCTGTGTCCGTGTTTGACCGTTTTCTTGTGATATTTGCAATATCCATACATACACAATCACAAAGACAAAACAAGCAATATACAAGTATTTTAAGCACAATTTTATCTTTTATGGGTTATTTTTGATATAAAACGGATATGTGTTTTCACACATATCAATAACAAACCTTGTGTTTTATGGCCTAAACACATAAACCATCTAACATCTAGTTTGTTGTATAATGATTGATACACAAATATGTATAATGATGATCCAAGACATAATTGTGAATTAGATGTAAAAGCCTAATCTAAAACATCAAGATCACTAAGCATGATGTTATTGATGAAGATGACAAGTCTCTTGGCTTGTGGTGATGGATCTTCATATGTGTAGGTGTGTGGTGGATGATGATGGCAAGATCTCTAAGCTTGCTTGAATGGAGGATCATGTAGAATCATGCTTGCTATAAATGAAAGTTATAATCATTATGATCATGGGTTATTAGGGTTTTGATGACATGATTAATTATGTTTTTACATTATGAAAACTTGTTTATAATGATCTTAAATGTATGCAATAATGTGGAAGAAAGGTTGTGAAAAGCTTGGGTGAAAAACTAAGCAAATGGGTGGTATTTATAGAAAACCCAAAACTTGGCCGTCAAGGTGCCACAGATCTAGGGATGGTGGATCCGTCTGCCTTTTAGGTGGATCTGTGGGTCACACTGTCCAATTTCAAAATTGTTAGAAATCTTTTTAAATCTTTTGCTTAGATCCTTAATGTACTTATAAAATCTGATTAGATTTTATTTTAGGAGGAAAATCAAGCTTAACATTAAAATGGTAAGATTTGCTAGATATGAAAAGATCTTGTAAGATTTGTTTCCAAAAATAGTTAAACAAGAATAATTAGTTATCTTTATTCCCTAATTATTTTGTCTTATTATCTAATATG
This sequence comes from Tanacetum coccineum, assembly GCA_026074375.1. Lineage (NCBI taxonomy): Eukaryota > Viridiplantae > Streptophyta > Magnoliopsida > Asterales > Asteraceae > Tanacetum > Tanacetum coccineum. Next base: position 88,460 of record BQNB010005982.1, read on the forward strand.
GTTAGACATGATTTGATCTTCCAAGATGGTTTCCTAATATGGAAGATTGCTTCTAGAAAAAAGATCTTATTCTAGTTAGTTAAGTAATTAAGTTTTGTCCTATTCTCTAATGTGATTAATTACTTGTTAATCATTTTCAATGGTTTGTTAAATGAGTTGATCATAATGCAACTTAACAAACATATTCATACCTTTTGTTGAAGCATGGGTAGACTCGAGATGTCGAGAGGTGTTCATGAATATATGCGTTAATGAGTTGTGATTACGTGTAACTTGCACATTTTACGTTATGTATTACAACTTACTTGTTTGTCATTATTAAAACCAAAGGACTTGTTTAGTTTAAATATCATAATATTTGCAGTAACAAAACCCAAGAGCTTTTTATATGCAAATATGTAAACTTGTAACATAGTAAAATTTAAAAGTTACTCGTTTACACTTCCTTCTCCCCCTTTTGTCGAAACAAAAAGGTGTATGCTTCAAATCCTTTTCCGTTTACACTCTTCCATCCCCATTGTCGTAAAGAGCGTGGTCTTGGTTAAACTGTTTTTTCCCCTGAGAAAGCGATCTTGCATCACCCTAGTGAAGTTATATCTTTAATCTTCACTTCTAAGCAACTTTTGAGCTATCTACATGATCCCTCTATGCTCCTTGCACTCTATGATTATTGAAGTTGGTTTGCTAATGAATCCATAGATCACAATTTCTTAACAAAGACTATAACCAACATCAAGGGTTATTTTTGTGCAACATAGGATATATATATAAATATACATTATATATGACTATATTATATATATAAATATATATAATAATATATTATAAATATACTATAATAACATAAAAGCAATAGGAGAAATATATGATAAATGCGTGTATGCTTCTTCTTGATGAATGCTCCCCTTTATTTGAGGCATCAAGGTATTATCAAAAACTAACAAAAAAATGTTGGTGCGAAACTAGATACTCCGTTAGACGAGTATGTGCAACTAAATGTATACATGATTCACTCTCTAAGTGCTTGTCATAAGCTCCCCATTGTTTGGGACACCAAGGAATTGAGTTAGAGAAGTGTACTACAAAACAAAGTTAGTAGACAAGCGCACATATACATAATAACGATGATAGTTATGTATGTAACAAAAAATAGATATATGAGAATAGTATTTTGATCCTAAGGTTTAAGATAATGTTTAGGAGCAAGTAGCATAACTAATAGATAAGGTGCTAAAAGTTAAAAATCAAGAAATTTCAAATTTTGGCGTCTTCTAGGGACGGATCTACCAAAGCACTGACGGATCTACCATTCTTGGATCCGTCGGTCGCAGAGACCCTCAAAAATAGACAGAACCCAGTTTTGTAGCCGTAACCTAAAGCACTTAGCATGTAAACACTTAAATCATGAACAATAGCAAGTAAGGGTCCAAAAATGATAACATACCAAGTTATAAAGATGTTAAGCGTCGTGATAGCAAGCGTCAAAAATAATAATCTTACATAGTAAGTGTAAAACCCAAAAATTTGGTTTGCATTTTATTCTCTCATTTTGAAATATAACCTGAGTTAAATAATAAGAATTTGACATTTAAAAACCTTAGGTTATAATTATTTGTGTATTATTAATTTATAACATAAGCTATGTAGTTTATAAAAAAAATATAATTTTCCTAATTTATGTATATAAAATCTTGCCCCATCCCCTTGAAATTATTAGATATTTTGTTTCTTTTTTGCAAAACCTATTTTTAGTATTAAGTGTAAAAGGATTAAGACAAAACATTTTAAATCTTCTAAAAGAATAGGAAATTTTTGTCCCCCTCTCCTCTCTATATATATGGCCGGTTCTATCCCTCTCCCTTATCATTCTCTCTCAAAAATTTATCCTCCAAAACTTGTGTAATCATTCTTAGAAATTGCAAGAAGAAGTTGGTGAATTCGGTAGAAGTATTCAAGCATTGTGTTCTTGATTCCTTGGTGTCTTGGTTGTTCTTGTCTCCATCTCTATTCCATAGGTATTCCATGATTCTCTTGATTCATCTTTTATGTCCATGATACATACAAAAGTTTTCTACATAAAATCATAAAGTGGTAAAAAGGGAAAACATGTGTTAATGATCTTGTTAATTTGTATAGGGTTTAATCTAATTAATATGGCATAAAATTATGTTTTTAAACCCTAGATAATCATCAATGATGCTTTAATAAAAACCTACAAGATTAGAAACCATAAGACATGTTTTTATAAAGAGGATTGGTAAGAATTAGGGTTTATAAGTCTTTATGTTTCTAACCAGAATTTTGGGTCGTGTTGATCGGGGTATAACTTGGTGATAAAAATAAGTTTTTACATGATTCTTGAGCTTAAAGTTAAATTCAAAGAGTCCAGTTTCTGGAAAATCCAGGCTCATGTCAATTGGAGGTCGGGAAGGTCAATTTTTAGTTTTTATAAGATTAAGTGTCGAATCTGGAATTTCTATCCAAAAAATTCAATAGTAGTATTTGATTTTTAATTCTCAAACCGTAAGGAGTAGCCTTTAAAATTTGATTTGGTAAATCTTCATGATATTAGCTACATCCATGATTTTTTTCAGAATTTTCTGAGTTGTCTAAGTAGGGTAATTACGCGTCAACTTTTCGATGGTTCTGTCAGGTCACTTTCGGGGTCAGTTTTGGTAACAAGGGTTGTAAGGGTATTTGAACATGGTAATAGAATCCACTAAAATTCATAGACATACTAGACACATATGGGAACCTCTGTGATTTTTGGTAGAATTTTTTGAGCTTATTTAATGGGTCTATAAAATCATAAAACTAACCCTTAAAAAGTTGGTAGATTATGAAAATTTAGAAAACCCTAATTAGGTCACTTAAGGTCTATATATGGTAAGATCAAGCAACAAGCTTATAAAATAAGATAGATAATGATATGTAATCATGGATTCTTGTAGATTCGGTGAAGAGAGGGTGATATCTTGCTTTTGTGTTCTTTCTCTCCGTTCCGTGCTTGTTAAGGTACAGATATTCCGTCCTTTAGTAAGGACACCTCGTGACTTGATTCTCATTTGTTTTAGCTACATTGATTCGTTTGATATTCTGTCTGATTTGCTATCCGTACTCATGACTCATTTATATTCGTTGATATTCTGTTTGATTTGATATTCGAATTCATGATTCCTTTGATCTTTGTTTGAATATGATAATTAGATCCGTTATCTTGATTGAATTTTTGGTTACTTGTTCAGTTTGCTTAAATCTTTTCCTGAGCTATTTGAACTAGTCATAGAGGTACCATGACCATGTCATTGATACACCAATGGCATAACACTATCTGTGGCGGTGTGATTAGTCCACGACGTTCCCTTTTGAATGATGGCCTTTAATTATTATTAGCTTACATTTATGTACACTCGTCATTGTACTTGTGTATATGGATATGACTTTGTTTTGTAGGAAGCGTATGGATATATCCTAGGTACTTTGTTCCGTTCAGTTTAGGTGAATGGTTGTGTGTGTGCTATACACCCCATATCACATTTGGTACATCAGGGAATGCATACTTGTGTACATTTGATTATGTGACTATTTGATTATATCTGTTTAGGGTCTATTCATGTATCATGTTTAGACATTTATCTGAGCTCGTGGGCATTCCTTTGTTGTTCTTGATTCTTATTCATTCGATTCGTATTTCGTATGATATTTGTTTAGCAGGTTCTCGTGATTCGTTTCATTCATTCTTTTGTCTTTTTCCTTTATTATTATTATATCTGTTCACTGAGCGTTAGTTCAGCCGCGTTTTCTTTTCCAGCGGCAGGTAATAAGCGAGAAGTTGGGATTTGATTATTGAGAGTAGGAAGCTCTTAGAGGACCGACCCTTGATAGATTCCCTTGTTTGGATTTATGTTTAAGACTTATTTCGTTGGAAGATCTCTTTTCATTTTGTCTTTGTTGAATTTAATACTTTTGGAAGTCATTTTGTTTCATGGCTTAGTATTTTTATTTAATAAAGTCTTCCGCTTCCGTTTATATATTCTGATATGACACCATAATGTAACTCTTGGTCTCTTTATCGGAGCGGGATGTTACATGTTCACTTTAATAGAATGATAAGATGAGAAGATTAGAACACTTTGGTGTTAGACTTAAAGGATAGGAGAAGAGAAAATAGAGGAAAAAATGTTTGCAAGAGGTAAGGAATACAAAGGCCAAGGGTGGGTATTTATAGGCCAAGGTACCCAAATTGTAAAAAACAATTCATGTCCGGCGCGCTGCTCACGCGTCAGCGTGTGGCCAGCGCGCCAATTTCCCGAATTGTTTTCTTTGGGATCTTTTCGTTTTAAATACCCGCACTTGTCAAACCCACCATTATACTTCACACTATGACTTTCAAACATTCTTATAATCAAGGTTATCCAACTCAAATAGCCATTTGATAAAAGCGTTTATGAAGTTTTTAAAAGGTTTTTGTTTGTCCGATATCGAAAAGAGAGAAAATAACTATTGGACAAGGGTATTTTGGGTATTCCTATAATGTAATTAGTCTTGTTAGGATCTAACCAAGGTTTGGGAAGCTAGTTAGGGTACAAGGGAATATTCTAAACTTATAGAGGATGTGTAGATGTTATAGGGGGAAGATTTAAAATTTGAATTTTAAATTGTTTAAGCACATGTGTGAATTAGAGGAGAGGATAAGAGTGAGTTGTGTATGACTTGTCATGATGTGATGTTGATGCTATGGAAAAGAGCCACTTGATCATATTAAAATAAAGGGTAGAGATGAGATGGTAAAGAGGTAAGTTGGATAGGTAAAGTGGCATGATCAAGGGTGGATGGAGAAGTGTGTATGTGTATGTTATTTGAATTTAAATACAAGAGAGGAGATGAGAGTGAAGTAAGTTGGATTGATGAAATAACATGATCAAGGGTTAGGATGAAAGAGCGTGTGAGTGAGTGAAATTCAAATTGGTTTGTGAGGAAGATGATGAATAAATTCAAATTGGTTTGTGAGGAGGATGATGAATAGGAGATATGTGGTGGATAATGTTTTGATGTGATGTGGAAGAGCCTATGTTGGAATGTTGGGGGACAAGAAGTACACAAGGTATAATGGTGTAAGAGAATGTAAGTTATCCTATGTGAGGATAAGATGTGGAATGTTTAAGTGAGGAAGGTTTGATCTTGTGAATGCTTAAAAGGAAGAAGTATGAAGATGATGATGATTATAGTGAAGTCAAAAGATTGATTTGGGTTTATAATCACATTTCCAATAAGAGAGAAAAGAGTGGGCATATGTAATTATGGAATGGTTTTAGAAAGGAATGTTTAGAGTGTGTGAAAGATATAATCATTTGTTAGGTAAGAAGGGTTTGACAAATAATTAGGAAAGATGTGTTGTAGGAATGTGTACATAGAGTGTTTAATCATTTGTTGGGAAAGAGATTAACAAATTATTAGAAGGATATGTTGTAGGAAGTATGGTATAGAAGTGGTGTATGGAAGAATGTGTGAGTTTGACCTTTTTGGTTTTACACACTAGTAACCTGTTGCAAAAAGTCACTCAAAAATGTGCAAACACGTTTGTTTCGAAGTCTTTTGTGGTAAACAAGCAAAAAGTTTCTAACTTTAGCCAAAAACCACCACTGTCGAACCACTATCACCATCCACCGATCCACCATCTCCAACCACCGGCCCACCCCTCCCTCCACCGACCCTCCCACCACTGAACTACCCCTGCCACCACCGAAACTCCACCACCATCGATCCACACTCCCCACCGAACCACCACTCCACCACCGATCATCTATCACCACCGAACAACCCCATCGAACCTACCCCCCCCCCCCACCGAACCTCCAAAAACCCGAACTGAGATTAAATTTAAAAACTAAACCATAGTTTTCTAAAATTAGGGTTTTGGTAATTTAAGGTTTAAAAAGGTTTTTTATTATTTTAATAAAAAATAAATTAAGGTTTTTAATGGGTAATTAATGTGAAAAGGTAATTTTGAAAGTTAGTGGAATATTAATTAGTGATTAAGGTAAAATTAGAGTTTTTAAAGTTAAAAGATTTAAACTTTAAGGTTTTTAATTGAACTACATTGATAAAGTTGCAATCTTTTTACTCGGTTCGCGCTAAAAATACAATCTTTCAACCAAACTTTCACAAAAACTACACTTCTTCTTGTCAAAATGGTCTTCAAAATCATTTTATACAAGAACTACTCAATTAAATTTACAATGGCAACAATGGCAGAAAACATAATTGCTGCAGGTTCTGAAAACCATCCCATGATGCTAGAAAAAGGCATGTATGATAGCTAGAAGACTCAGATTATTCTGTATATGAGAGGAAAAGAGAATGGTGAAATGTTAAAAAGACTCAATCGACAACGGTCCTTTTCAACTCAAACCAGGAATTACTGCTAAAGACACAGATGGCGTTACCAACATCCGTCGTCTTTAAAAAGTTAAAGACCTTACTCAACAAGAGAAGTTACGATACGACAGTAACATCAAAGTTGTCAATATACTTCTTCTTGGATTGTCAGTTGACATCTACACTCTCATCAACCACTATCAAACAGTAAAAGAAATATGGGATCGCGTCAAAGAACTAACGGAAGGCTAGAAATGACCAAGCAAGAACGTGAATCAATGCGATATGATAAATTTGATAAATTCGCATCTAAGCCTGGAGAATCAATCCACTCATACTATCTGAGATATGCTAAACTAATCAATGACATGAACATGATTCCTATGTCTATGACACCTATGCAAATCAACACAAAGTTTGTGAATCATCTTCAACCTGAGTGGAGTAGGTTTGTCACAGCAGCTAACCAAGCAAGAGATCTTCACATTGTGAACTTTGATCAGTTGTATGCTTTCCTTAAAAACAATGAAAGAGATGCTAAAGAAGTTCATGAAATGCAACAATGATTTCCAGATCTACTTGCTTTACTAGCTAATACCTATAACCCACCTCCTTCATACAACAATCAGCAAATACAGTATCATTCTCAACCATCTGAAGTTTATCAACCATATCAGCGCTATTAATCAACAACTCCAATAACCCAACAACTCCTTCAGTCACCTTCTATTCAAAGCTATGCACCACCAGTTGTTTAACAACCACCTACATTTTAACTTGATACCGGATTTGTTGTACCAACCTTTCTTCCAACTGATGATCCAATAGCTAGTCTCAACAAAGCTATGATCTTCTTGAGTTCTGCTTATAGCTCAACATTTCCTCCCACAAATAACCAACTTCGAACTTAGTCTAATCCAAGAACTCAAGCTACAATTCAAAATGGCCAAGTTACGGTTCAAAATGTTTAAGGTAGACAGTCTCAAGGTTATGCAAGCAGTGCTGGAAAGAATCAAGCTACAAGTAAGGGTTGTTAATACCGTTGGAAATGCATGGAAAATCAACCAAGGGTAATCAGATGTTACAATTGCAAGGGTGAAGGTCATATTGCTAAGCAGTGTACTGCAAAAAAAGGTAAAAGACTTTGAATGGTTTAGGATAAGATGCTACTTGCTCAAGCATAAGAAGCAGGAGTTGTATTGAATGATGAACAACATGATTTATTAGCTGACAGTTTAGAAGAAACTGATGACTGTGAAGAACTACAGTTACAAGCTACAACAAATTTCAAGGCAGACCACGTTGAAACATATGATTCTGACTGTGATGATGAAGCTACTACAAATGCAATCTTCATGGCAAGTTTGTCTCCTGTTGGTTCTATCAATGATGACACAGTTGAACCAAATTATGATTCTGACATACTTTCTGAGGTACCTCATTATGACCCTTATCATGAATCCGATGTGCTTAATCCGAATGTATAAGAGATGGGATATATTGAAAACATAGTTTCCAATAATGAGTCATATGATGAACTTACGAGTAACAACAATGTTATCTCCTACGCTGATTATATGGTTACTATTGGAAACGATGTTGATAACTATGTTCCTCCCCTTGTACAAAATATTGATATGATATTGTTTGTAATTAAACAAATGAAATCTAAAGTAGAAAGATGTAACACGGTAAATCAAGAGACACAAAGTGTGAATGAATCATTAACCAGTGAGCTTGAACAATACAAAGAAAAAAGTCAAAACTTTAGAAAATGCGTCTAAAAATTCTTCGTCTGAAAAAGAAGCATTGTTAGATCGTAAATTAAGAACTGTCATTTGTGATCGCATTAGAAAGTTAGTGATTTTGAAAATTAAATCTTTTCTCAACAAAAACAAATGGAGAACTTAAATAAAGACATTGCTTTTCTAACAAATAATTTTGAAACACTTAAAAAAGAGTCGTCTGAAAAATATGAAAATAACATCAGTGAAATTGTGGAGTTGGAAAAAGCTTAAAAGAAACTGGAAAACAATGTTTACAAAGTAGGTCAAACTATTCAAATAATGCACATGTTAACCAACCCACAAATTTTTTATGATGAGACACACAAAACGTCTTTGTGTTGTCAAAATCCTTTGTATCTTCGTCAACAATGAAAACAACCTGCGTTATATATTGAAAAAGTCTTGATTGATAAACATAATCTTGTGTGTGATTCAGAGGAAACTTTGATACTTGCTGAAGAGAGTCGGTTGAAAATGATTGAAAACAAATTGAGCTGAATGCTAAACCAATTGATTACTCAAAATTAAATAAACTTTACGAGCATTTTTGTTAGGAAAATATTGTAAACAGACTTAATACTGTTAGTATTAAAGTTAAGTCTGTTAGTTATAGTTAGTACTGATAGTTGAATAGTTAGTACTGTTAGTATAGAAGTTAAGTCTGGTAGAGCAAGTTAAGTCTGCCAGCACTAACTTAAGTGTGACAGTATTAAAGTTAATACTGTTTAGTCAGAAAGTTAAGTCTGGTTGTAATATTAGTATTAGTTGCGTTTAGGGTTCCTTAAACTTATAAAAGGAACGTAGAATAGTATTGTAATCATATGAGTTGATTGATCATTC
>BQNB010005983.1:0-22913 GCA_026074375.1 Tanacetum coccineum
ATGTGCCACATCCTTGGTATTAAACCTTAATTTGAAAATATCATCAAAAATGGTCCTTTTATCCCCATGACAGCTGGTCAAAGGAAGCCAGAATGACAATGGACTGGAGATGAGAGAAAGGCTGCTAACTTAGATTAACGACTCAAAAGTCTCATCATGTCTGTCTTTACAGATGACCAAATTAATTCTGTCATAAACTGCTTAACAGCTAAATCAACTTGGGATGACCTGACACTATATCATGAGGGCCCCTCTAATGTGAAAGAAAGTAGGGTCATGGACCTAAAGTTGTGTTATAACACCTTCAAATTCAAAGAAGGTGAAACACTAACACAAACTTTCACCAAATACAAAGCTTTGATGAATGAGTTAGTAAATGATGCCATTAAACTTTCAAACTTGAAATAAATACAAGTTTTATAAATGGGTTACCAAAGAAGTGGCTAAGTTTCTGCCAAAGTCTCAGAAACACAAGTCATGTGAAAGATTCTAAGCTTGCTTCTTTATTTGGTAAACTCAAATATGAAGAAAACCTAATATACAGTATATATGAGACTGAAAAGAACAAATCTCTTGTCTTTGCAACACCTTTGTCAACTGCCTTCATCTCTACCTCTATTGTCCAGGACTTTCAAGATAGTCCTGATGATGAAGAGGATAAAAGAAGCAGTCATGAGTACATGAATGACCTAGAAGAAGAATATCAAGCAAGAGCTCTTTTAGCCAAGTCTAAAAGATTCTTCAAGAAGGGTACTCAAAGGTTCAGCAGTGCAAAAGCAACTGACCAAACTGAATGCCACAACTGTGGCAAGAAAGGTCACTTTGCAAGAAACTGCAGGTCAAAAGCTTCAGTTCCCTCATATTAATCACCCTTTTAACTAAAACCTCTATGTTCCTCTCAACACAAACCAAAACTAAGACCTACCAAGGACTGTAAAGCTAAATACAACAAAGTCAAGGCTAAACTGGCTCTCCTAAGTTCAAGTGCTTTAGATTCTAAAGCCGCAACTGTTAAGAACAAAGGTCTCATCGCTGAAGCCTATGAATGGGATGAAGAAGAAGTATCATCAGATGACAATGAGATGGTGGAGGTTAAAGTACTCATGGAACTAGCTAAAGAAAATGATGCTATCAGCAAAGAAGGCGCTAGAAAAACCTATCTAGATTATTTGTGTATCGATCTAAATTATGTTGAAGAACAGAGAAATAATCTTTTGTCAAAACATAGAGATCTTGTTCATGAACTGAATACATGCAAAGAACAGCTTTTAGTATTAAAACAAGCAAAACTTGATCTTTTTTCCATGCAGCATGTAAACACTGAGATTCTCAAAGAGAATAAAAACTTAAGAACAAACTGAAAAAGCTAACAAAATCATTGAAACATGGCTTAACAGTTCTAACAAAGTAAATTAGTGTATCAGTGAACAAATCCCCTCTCAAAAGAAGAGAATTATGGGAGTTGATCAACTCATTGAAGATCCCACTAATTCTGGGCAAAAAGACCTAGTCTTTGTAAAATCTTCAGCTGATGACACAAAGGTATCCATACCTTATGTTGAAAGACCATGGTTGTCTGAAGCTGAAAGTTTTATTTTGCCAAATCATGATACTGGTAGGATACTCCCAGCTGAGTCACAAAGAAACACAAATGATCCCTTAGTTGCTGTCACTGACTCTTTAGTGACTGGTTATGATTCAACGGATGAATCTTCAGTATGTAGGACCCCTCTTCCTCCACTGAAGAAGTTGGATGGTGCTGAACCTATTTCTGGACCAAAGACTATCAAATCAATTTTGAGGTCAAAATCCACATTCAAAGCTGAAACTTTAAAAGGTGTCATAATAAATGAACCATCCTAGGCTCCTGCTAAGGGTAACAAAAGCTCTTCAGCTTTAAAAGTTAACTCAGCTCCTGCTGGTAAACTAAAGAGTGTGAAAATTGAAGATGATCCTCCTTTGACTATTGTAATAAAAGAACTTAACGACCTAAAATTACAAATTAGCAAGAATCAGTCATCTTACTCCAGAAATAATCAACAGGTTCTACAAAATGCACTTCAAAACAAATACAAAACATAATTCAAAAAGAGATGTGATATGTGTGGCCTAAACAATCATCTCTCAGAGAACTGTTACAAGGTTTTGTTTTGTAGAAAGTGTGAGAGAACTAATCACAGAACCTGTGATCATGCTTAATATATTTCCACCATAAACATGTCTCAACATCTTAAAAGTCTGGGTAGATCTTCATCAAGATCTAAAATACCAAGACCATCAAAACGCTTCTTTGCACCTTGCATACACTGTGGATGTATAGATCATTTATCTAATGAGTGTTTATACTATCCCATATGTAGATTATGTGGAAGTTATGACCATGACACAAATGGTGATAACAGGATTAACTCTCTAGAAAGAGAGATCAATCCAAGAAATCCTCAACATGCCTTCAAAAGATGTGAAGCTTGTGGTAGCTCAACTCATACCACAACTGATCACTATGATATTGAATGGTTCAAAAGAGGTGAAGCACTTCAAGCCAAAAAGACTGAAGCTTTAAAATCAACTAGGGCTGAATCATCAAATGCTAACAAATCCAAGACTCCCACTAAAAGGTGGGTTTCTAAGCAAAACTAACCATTCTGAACGTATTTGTGCAGTGTGACATTAGGAAGCCCATCTGGTACCTGGACAGTGGATGCTTAAGGCATATGACTAGTGTCAAGATTTACCTGCACAAATATGTGGAACAACCAGGACCTAAAGTGGTGTTTGGAGATGACTCTACATGCAAAACTGAAGGTTATGGCTCTATCAAATGTAGTGGTATAGGTTTCACAAAGGTAGCATCTGTAAATGGTCTTAAGTATAATTTAATTAGTATCAGTCAACTCTGTAATGCTAAATATATTGTTCAGTTTGATAAGAAAAAAGGAACAATCTTCAACTCCAACAAAAGAAGTTATAATGATTGCTCCAAGAGTAAGAGATGTATATGTTCTTAACATGACATCTTCTGCACAAGAATCTTGTTTCTTTACCAAAGCCTCTAACAATATCAACTGGCTTTGGCACAAAAGACTCGCTCATCTATACTTCAAAACAATCAACAAACTGGAAAAAAAAAATCTTGTTATTGGTCTTCCCTCACTTGTCTACTCAAAGGACAAACCATGCTCATCATGTGAAAAGGAAAAGCATCATAGGGCTAGCTTCAAAACAAAACATACATCTTCTTCACATGGATTTATTTGGACATGTAACTCCTAGGTCCGTTTACCATGAAAAGGACACCCTTGTCATTGTTGACGAGTACTCAAGGTACACCTGGCTATACTTCTTAAAGAATAAAAGTCAAGCACCTGAAACTATCATGTCCTTTATTAAAAGAGTTGAAAATCAAAATGACATCAAAGTCAAACAACTCAAAACTAACAATGGTACTGAATTCATGAATAGCATTCTTGTCAACTTTTGTGATGAAAAAGAGATTTCTCAAAACTTATCCTTTCCCTACACACCTGAACAAAATGATGTTGCTGAAAGAAAAATAGAACCCTTATAGAAGCTGCAAGAACAATGCTTTCAGGATCTGTTTTCTCAAAATAATACTGGACTGAAGCTGTAGCCACTGCATGCTACACTCAAAATAGATCCACCATTGTGAAAAGACATCTTAAAACTCCTTATGAAATTTTTCGTATGAGAATTCCAAACATCAACTTTCTTCATGTCTTTGGATGTCCAATTTACATCCATAATCATAACGATCACCTAGGAAAGTTTGATGAAAAAACCTGACGATGGTTATCTTCTTGGATACTCACTAGTTTCCAAGGCCTTTAGAGTCTTCAACACAAGAAGACACCAAACTAAAGAAACATATCACATTACATTTGATGAAAGCCTTGATGCTATCAAATTCTCAAAACCTTCAGTTAACAACATCAACATTGCTAAAAATAAAAGATATCTACCTGATGAATATCTTCATCCTTATGAGCCTTCTCAAAGGAATCAAACAAACAACAATGACGTATCCTTTATAGAACCCTATGAATGTCCTAAACCATTTGTTCTTGAAAATAAAGTTTCATCTGACCAAAATGGTCAAACTGATCAAAATGATCAATCTGTTCAAAATGATGAAATCTTAAATGATGATCATTATCATACCAATGATGAACAAATCATTGAAAATCTCCCAAACACTAAAGTCTTTCAGATCTTTGAACACCCATCCTCTCCAAGAGGAGAGGATACTTCAGTACAAGATACACTTCCAATCCCAAATCCACCCTTACCCATTTCATCAGTGGTTACTCCAGCTCCTCAAGACAGATGGTCTCATGACAAACACATTGAGCTTGTCAATATCATTTCTAATCCAGGAGCTAGAATGCTCACAAGAGCCATGGCCAAAGAACTTGGTGCAGCTTCAGCTCATGAATGTCTATTTGTAGATTTTCTCTTTGAAGAAGAACCTAAAAAGGTCTTTAAAGCACTACAACATCTATGATGGGTTGATGCCTTGCAATATGAACTAAACCAATTCACTAGAAACAAAGTATGGACATTAGTTCCTGCACCTTATGGTAAAACCATAATTGGCTCAAAAATGGGTATTCAGGAACAAAAGGGATGAAACTGGAATTGTCATAAAAAACAAGGCAAGACTTGTAGCTCAAGGCTACAATCAGCAAGAAGGCATAGATTATGATGAGACCTTTGCTCCAGTTGCAAGACTTGAAGCAATCAGAATCTTTCTTGCCTTTGCCATATACATGAACTTCATTATTTATCAGATGGATGTCAAAAGTGCATTCCTTAATGGTAAACTAAAAGAATAAGTTTATGTCAAACAACCTTCAGGCTTTGAGAGCAATGAGTTCCCAAACCATGTATGCAAATTGGACAAAGCCCTTTACGGACTTAAACAAGCTCCAAGAGCATGGTATGAAACTCTCTCAACCTTTCTCACCGAACACAAGTTTGTAAGAGGTAAGATAGACAACACTCTGTTTCTTTACAAAACTCAAACTGATGTGATTCTGGTTCAAATCTATGTTGATGACATTATCTTAAGGTCCACTAGCACAAAATTGTGCAAACAGTTTGCTAAAATGATGACTTAAAGATATGAAATGAGCATGATGGGTGTCCTCACCTACTTCTTTGGATTTCAGATTAAACAATCTGAAAGAGGTATTTCAATCAAACAAGAAAAATATATTAAGGATCTGCTGAAAAAGTATGACATAAATGGTTTATCAGTGAAAACTTCAATGGTACCCCCTAACAACTTAGGACCTAATCTTAGTGGCAAAGCTATAAATAAGACTCAGTATAGAGGTATGATTGGATTACTAATGTATCTAACTGCAAGCAGACCTGACATTCAATTCTCAACTTGTCTCTGTGCAAGATATCAAGCAAATCCTAAGGAATCCCACCTTATTGTTGTTAAGAGAATTTTTAGGTACCTAAAAGGTACTCCCAGTCTTGGTCTATGGTATCCAAAATGTTCAGGTTTTGACCTAAAAGGATACTCAAACTCTGACTATACTGGATGCAACATGGACAGGAAAATCACCTTGGGTGCTTGTCAGTTGCTAGGAGGCAAACTAGTATGCTGGAGTGCAAAAAAGCAACAATCTGTAGCTATGTCCTCAGCTGAAGCTGAATATGTAGCTGCTGCTGGATGTTGTGCTAACATATTACGGATGAAAAGTCAACTCACTGACTATGACATCATATATGAAAAGGTACCCATATTTTGTGACAACACCAGTCAAACAATCCAGTTTTGCACTCAAGAACAAAGCATATTGATATCAGATATCACTTTATCAGAGATCATGTTCTCAAAGGGGACATTGAATTACATTTCATTCCCACTCAATATCAACTTGCTGATATCTTCACCAAGTCTCTGGATGAGCCAACTTTCAAAAGATTGATTGTTGAACTAGGTATGATGAACATTGATTCAAAACCTGAAGCTTTAGTACTACCGGAAGAAAACTGAAGCTTCAAAGCTTTCATCCAAAACGGATCAAACTTTCATGTTAAACGTTAGTTCAATTTTTTGCATATAACCTCTAGCTTGCTTAAGTGGAGTAACTGAGCAATCACATATGTCTCATTCATGGATTTGCATGAGTATATGTGGTTTTGTCGCCTTCGCTAGAGCACTGATATTGTTTAAGCCAAGAACTGAACACAAATAATTTATTTCTTCAGTTCAATTTATAAAATAATTTTACCTACATCTTTAGCTATCTCTCGAGTGAAGTAACTGAGCAACCACATATGTCTCATTCATGGATTTGCATGAGCATTTGTGTTTTTGTCACCTTCGCTGGAAGATTGATGATGATGAATATTACAATAATCATTTCAGCATAACATAACACTAAAACTGAACCTAGTCTAGCTTTTTTAAACATCAATCTCAAGGTCAGCTTTAAAACAAATGTGATTTTCAAAGTAATTTTATTTTATCAAAATAATTTCCTTTTCAAAGAAGTTGTTAAATTAAAATATATTAAGATAGGATATCTAAAAGTTAGAATGACCTTGTCATCTTTCTCTCACCTACTTTTCAGTTGAATAGGCGTCTGTTCACTGTTCTAGGTGTCAGATGCATGCTTTGCTGACTTTGATTAAATACAAAGTTTAGCACACATGTTGAAAACAAACCCTAAACATTCCCATAAATTTATAACCTCAAATGATAATTACAATTTCTCAAAGAAAATTTTGTAATTTCATCAATCATATAAATCACAACAAACCAATCAACAACTCACTCTCATAAATTCATCAAGAACAAACAAAACACACACCTTAAAATAGATAAAATCTTTAAAACCCTAACTATACATAATGGCTGAATCATCATCACACAATCTCTCTTCACCTGAAATCACTCCCAAAGAAGAACCTGTTACTCTTGACAAACCTGAAAGCCCAAACCCTTTCTTACCTGCAGATCAGATTGAGTTCACCTTTGAAGAGATTGCCTTCACCACCAACAATGAAATTGCACTACTATATCCCTCGCACTTAAACTCAGAATACTTTAGGGAGGTGTCAGACTTCATTTCTAAATGCTGTCTAAAGGAAGCATTTACCAAGGCCCCAACTCAATACAAAGAATACCTATGTGAATTTTAGTATACTGTAAAGACCTTAGATGACTCTAAGATTTAGGTATTCACTCCTACAGGTGGAATTAGAGGAGACATAAGTATCAACACCTTTAGAAATGCTCTTAGGGCTCATTACCTACCTCACTCAAGTATGTATGTTTCCCCACCCTCCATAACAATAGTGAGACCATGGTTTGCAACAATAGGTTATAGTAGGGAGATTGGGGGAAAAGGAACTCTTAAAAAGAGTTTTCTTCCTCCTAGGTGGAGGCTACTGATAGGTCAAATCATTTAGTGTTTAGGTGGAAAAACAGGTGGCCTGGATTAAATATCCAACAAGGATGCCACCATCTTGTATTGTCTGGCCAATGGGGTAAAGGTAGATTATGCTAAGCTAATATAGGAGGATATAATTCACAAGCTAAACAAGAAAACTAGGGAAAATGTTGCTTCCTATCCTAGGTTTATATCCCTTCTACTGGAATACATGATGCCTGAATATGAAAATGAAGAGCTCACCATAAACCCTACTTAGGTCTTCAGTGTTCACAACTGGGCACTGAAGCCAAACCAATCTGAAGGACCTCCCTTTACTGACCACATGAAGGCCATCTGCAATTTAGATGTGCCTATGGACTTCAAAGCTCCAAAACCTTCCTCACAAACTGAGGAGGTTCCCCAAGGCAAAAATCCTGGAGCTAAAAGTGGACTCAGAAGAAAACAATCTTCAAAACACACATCTGTGTCCAACACTAAGGCATCCAAATCCAAAACTGGCCAATCAAAAAAAGAAACCCAATCCAGTTTGGCCAAGGACAAAAGCCCAAACCATCCTTCACCTCCCACACCAGTGGTTGGTGAAATGCATAAAGAGGCACAACAAGTAGCTGGTTACCCATCTTTAGGGGCCACCAGTGAAGAAAGAGCCCACCCTCAGCTCAGTAGTGTTATGTCTGCATTTAATTCTTATTGAACCTATTAATTTAGCTTTTTTCATTTGCACTCTGAGTCTGCATCAGGACATGATGCTTTATCAGATTCCACAGCTGAAGCTGATCCTGGATTATCTGCTCCTAATACCTTCACAACAGGGTATCGATGAAGGAACAAAAACTATTAAATTGATCATGCAGGGACTAATCCAAGTGTTCTTGTAGATCAAACCAAATCTGCTAAAGATGGGTTAAAAACTGTCCATACTGATTCAGGTACAAATGAGGAGTCCAGAGCTGTTGAAATTTCAAAGAAAATAAAGCTGGAGGATTTATCAGATCTCTTGAAAGATACAAGATCTGCCTTTTTCACTCTTGACTCCCCACAAGATAAGCCTATCATTGTTTTTCAGATGAGAGTGAAGAGGAGGAATTTGAAAAAGATAACACTTGTGTTACTTCTCATGATGTACCTGAAGACACTTCAATCCCACATCCTCCATCCCTAAAATCGGCTCAAATTCAAGAGTTAATGGCTCAGGTTCAATTGCTTTAGTCCCAGAAGGATGAGCTAGAACAACAAAAGGCAAAAGCTGAAGCTGAAGTTGCCTCACTGAAGGCTAGGCCCTCATATCCAAAAATCAACCAGCTTACTAATCTTCTGGTAACCTCTTTAAAACTTGAATTCTCCAAGCTCTTAGCCTTACATGACTTTGCCAGCTGCTTACCAACCGCACTAAAAGAGCTCCCATCAAAATTTACTAAACTATCTGGAGAAATTAAAAAGCTAAAGAAGCATGTTCAAGAGATAGAAATCGAGCTACCTGGGGACTTAAAAGAAATTCCAACAAAACTAGAGACATTCACTTCCACTATCTCTAGTCTTTCATCCCAGGTTGCTGAACTGAAGAATATTCAATGGGAACTTCCAGCGGAGTTTCAAGCTTTACCAAGTCAAGTATCTTCAGTTCAAGAAAAGCTCAAGTCTTTGGATTCCCTCCCGAGTCTATTGAACAAGGTTATTGATACCTTGAACAGGTTTGCCACTGTGGTGGAAAATGCATCAGGAGATGCACGCAATAATGTTCCTTCAGCAGGTCAAGCATCTGCTTCACCTGCTGAGGAGGAGAAGAACCACCAAGGATGCTGAAACAAACCTACAAAATGAATTAGTTGATCTTTTGGGCATTGATATGGTGGAACAATACCACAAAAAGAAGTTACTCTTTGATAAATATTATGACAAGATGCTGAAAAAAGAAAAAGCTCAAAGATCATAAACTGTGATGTTCTCGCACAAAAGGGCCCTATCTAACTGAAAGTATATAGGGAAGATGGGACAATTAAAGTCATTGCAAATTTCAAAGTTAGTGACTTACATCTGGCTGAATAAAGAGAGGTTGTACAAGCTTGTCTTGATAGAAAAGAAAAAGAATGGAAAACCATCTATGGATTAATAAAGATAAGAATGAAATACCTTGATCAAACTGAAAAAAAACTAAAGATTGACTTCAATAAACCCCTCAAAGAACAAGATCATCAGAATGAGCTAAATAAGTTAGCAAACAAGAAAAGGAAAAGAACTGGTGACTCAACAGACCACTCCAGGTCAACAAAGAAACACAATTCGTCAGTTTAGTATGAAGAAGAGGTTCATTGAGAAACAAGAACATCAAATGTTATAATCTTTTGTATTGACTTTATCTTTTGTAATTATAATATAATGAAAGTTAATAGAAGTGGTTCTGAGTTTATGTTGTTCAATTTATATCAGTTATGTAAAAAGAAGTTGTTTTCTCACTTACAACTGATTTTAACTTAGGCTATTTGTATATTCAAATAGGGGGAGATTGTTGGGTTCAGTTCCTGAGCCCTTTTGTCTTTCAGTAGATTTAAACATAAAATCCCCTAAGTATTACTCAAGCTGAAGTCTTTCAGTTTGAGTTGCTGAAGTTTCTTCAGCGTCAACTCTTCAGGTCCTTAGAAGATTGGGAAGTATCTTCACTTCAGTTTATGCAGCGGTACAGAAACTGAAGAAGGTCTTTGGAAATAGCTTCAGTTCAGCTTGGTTGACAATTCCAAGCTAAACGTTGTCTATCTCCTTAACAGAAGATTGAAACGTTTGATTCACTTCTAGAAGGTTTACAAGGCGGGAAAAAGATTGCTTTATGTCAAAAGGAATAAAGCAATCTCCTTGGGAAAAGGTGCTTCTAAAGTTGGTATAGAAGTACAACAACTTTCCTGAAAGGACTATACCTGGTACTTTAGAGCACGTCTGCATTAAATGGTATCTCAACCACCCATTGGATGCAAGACACGCGTACTAGGTTAACTTGTAAACCCTAATCCCTTTGCCTATAAAAGGAAAGGGATTCCCAGATTAAATGCTATCTCTTCCAATTAATGTGAAACACATTGAAGAGTTCATTTATCTCTCAAACAAACTAAATAAAAATTGCTGAAGCTGAAGCTTCAGTTATAGTCAAATAGTTTATTTTCTTATTTCTTATAACTTTGGTTAGAGAATAAGTTCGAAGGAGATAACACCCCAATTGTCATTCAACCATCTTGTTATTCCGCAAGCAAGGTGTGTCATAGATTCTTTATTTGATTCTAATAAAAACCAATACGTTGAGAAGTACTTCTGTGTATTTTAAACTTGTTCTTTATATTCTTCATATATATTTGTTTAAAACTTACTTTGTTGCCATAGAATATGATTAGTTTAACTTGATAAAATTATATCAGATTTCAAGGGACCAACAGGATCAAAAGTGAAAGTGGAGTAGAGATTGATATGTTAAATGTCACTAGAAGTGGAGTAAGGGCCTGTTAATTGTTGATCTATTTGGGATTTTGAGACTTACATGTGCTCAAATGACTAGTAAGACCATGCCTCTTATTTTTCTGTTTATTTATGGCTTAGATCGAAAAATTTAGTAAAATGGTATTTAGAGTTATTTTGAATGTTCTATATAGGTAAAAGTGACCGGTATCTTGGCGGGGCATCACGAGTTCGTATTTGCAGCCATGATGGGTCACTGTTTGTGTTACCATGTCGGGGAAAGCTGGCTTTGTTTGCAGCCACGACAGTTGTATGCTTATGTTTAAAATTGACCCGTACTATGGCAGGGCAGCCCACATTTGTGTTTGCAGCCATAGTGGGTCGGACATGTGAAACACCTGGTGTTGTTGCGAGTTAGCCATCAAAACTGTGTGAGAATCACGAAAGTCCAGTAGGGAACGTTATGGTAAATATTGCTAGAAAATAAGAGATTAAGCACGCTGTTAATAAAACATGCCATCAATAAACGTCTTCTGATGGTTGGTATTTACTTTTTGGGCCCATCTCCCATTTTTGGTGGTAATTACTATGCCTTATCGTTTGGTATTTACTTACTTCTCCTAATTCTGTTGTGTTGCTCTGTCTCTCTCGCTCATTAGTCTGGGAATGAGCTATTGAAAGTGGAATAAAGATTGGTTCTAATTTAGTAAAATGTGTTACTTTAGGTTTTTTCGAAACCACAGGAAGAAACAGGGATGTTACAGGGGTGTTTGGGTCTGGCTTTTTTCATCACTGTTTGCTAATATCTATTTTCTTTTTGCTTTGTTTGTGCAGCAAATGCACGGTTGTTTTAGATGTTTTGTGTGGGTAAAAGCGACCAGTATATTGGCAGGTATCGCGACTTCGTGTTTATAGCCATGGCGGGTCGCTTAATCTTGGCGGGGTATCATGAGTTTATGTTTTCAGCCAGTGCGGGTCGTTGTTGTCTTATGTTATGAATGGTATGGTAAATATCGTTGGAAGAGAAGAGACTAAGAGCGACCGCTTTTTGTAGTGGGATGCACCACTCTTTAGTAAAATGTATTAACAGCTTTATGATATACAGATTGCTGAGGATTTGCGGATTTTGGCAAGGCATTTATGCTGATGCAACCATGATTCCTTTAAAAGCAGGCGATGATGAATTTTAATGTGTAGGCACGGCGGCATTAACTGCTTGCAACCACACTTAGTGAACTGAGCCTCTGTTTTATTGCATAAAGGTTTGTCACTTTCACGCATGCCGACATTAAAGAGATGCCTTATAATTAGGCATGCGTGAGAGTGACAAAACCCTTATCATATGGGTTGTTGTATCATTCGTGCCATCAATGCACATCTTCCAATCGTTGGTGTTAACTTACTTTTGGAATCGCAAAAAAAAGGAGGATGTTGCTTAATTGTCTTTTGGGAATTGTTATTTGTTGTTGCTTATGTTAGGAGTTTGTTTAGTTGCTTTTTGAGAGATTCCTAAATTTTGTTCGGGTTTCCACGCTGGCATCTACTCAACATACTAGTAAGATCTTTCTCTTTTTTTCTATTTAGGGTTTATGTTCGAACTTAGTTTGTGTTTAATGTGGAGTATGGATTTGTGGAGTTTGGGAACAATTGTTGATAATGTCAGTTGTGGGTAGAAATTTTGTTGAGGGTACATTGGTGGTGATGGCATCTGTGGGTAGAAGATTTGTTTTTTTGCTTTGGCCCAAGTGTATAAGAAGAAAAACATTGTACGAAACTAATCGCTTTGTCCCCTAAAATTGTTAGTGTCTCTTTTGGGTCAAAAGATTAGTGTCTTTGCTGCTGGTGAGAATTATGAAAAGCGAAAAGGGATTTTTTTTTCTTTTTTGTTTGTTTGTGCAGCAAAAGCACGGTTGTTTTGTATCTTTCGTGTGGGTAAAAATGACCCGTACATTGGCGGGGTATCGTGATTTCGTGTTTGCAGCTATGGCGGGTCACTCTTAAGTAACCCGTATCTTGGCGGGGTATCACGTGTTTCTATTTGCAGCCATTGGGGGTCGCTGTTGCTTTATGTTATGAACGGTATGGTAAATAGCGCTAGAAGAGGAGAGATTGCGAGTGACCGCATATCAAAGTGGGGCGCACCACTTTGTGGTAAAATGTAATAACATCTGTCATGATTCCTTTGAAAGCATGTGATGATAAATTCGACTGTGTAGGCACGACGGCATTAACTGCTCGCAGCCACGCTTATCGAACTGAGCCTTTATTTTATTGCATAAGGGCTTGTCACTGTCACGCATGCCGACATTGAGAAGATGCCTCCTAATTAGGCGTGTGTGATGGTGACACAACCCTTATCGTATGCGTTGTTGTATTAGTAATTGTTTGCTGCCTTCATGTGGTTTTCAACCAGCTTCTACGAGGCAATAATGGTGTCATAGAATTTTCTTTTTGCAATTTCGAAAGGTTGTGATGAGTACGCACAACTTCGACAGAACTGAGATTATCCGCATCTTGGCGGGGTAACTTAATACAGTTGCAGCCATGGCGAACATATTTTCTTTCATCGTTTGTTAGCCTATCTGAGCCTTCTGAGCCTCGTGTACAATGATTTTGATAGTTTACATTGCGATGTGAACTTTCAGTTCGTAACAGCTCTCGATCGCTGGTCGATGTTCGCTTTTACTCAGGCGTGTTTTGTCCTTCCGTTTAACTTTACTCTTCCTATTTGCTGTTTGGGAACAAGCACTGACTTAATTATCTTTCTCTATAGAGCATCCCTAGCGTTAGAATTCAATAGTAGCGAGTTGGAATTTGAAAGTATAACTCTTTGATTGTTGGCTTCTTACATGGAGCTAGGAGTGACCATTAGAGTGTGCTGCGAATATGTAAATATCGCTGGAAGAGAATAGAGATACAACAGAAGTGGGAGAGGTAAGTAAATATCAAACCAAACACAAGTAAGTATCGCCGTAAGCGGCAGAAGGGCTCAAAAAGTAAATACCATATGCATTCGTAAAACATAGGCGATGATGATACAGTCTCGTTTGTGAGATCCTTATTCATAATTATGCATCAAATTGGTACGTACTTTGGCGAGGCGGCACCAAGAAAAGAGTGTTTGCAGCCAGCATGTCGAAAAGCTTTTTATACGGATCGACACTTGAAAATCTGATCCTTATGCGAAACTGCATAACCTTCGACTATGATGAGAATGGGAACCTAATACCGATCCTCGATATGTGACGATTCTTAAGCAGCTTAACAGCGTCTATAGTATCAAATGAGATGCCCTGCGCGTGGATAAGCTGCTGGAGAATAAGATATCGCAATAAACCTTTGGTTTTCGGTGGCAATCCCTACCTGAGTCTCTACTAAGAAAAAATTAATATTTTTTGGTTGTATACGCTATTCTTTAACCCTTTTAAAAGACAATCAAGCTAGCCGTATCTAATGTAAAAATACCAGCTCATGCACACTCAAAGATGTTGGACGTCTTTTAACAAAGAAGGATATGAAACTGAAGAGAATGCCGTGACAAATAGTTTGGAAAAACTATTTCCTCGCCGCAACCTCTTCTGTTTTCTATCTTTCTTTGTAGAAACATATCCTACTTCCTATAACATAGACTTCTGTAAAACATGACAAGATCAAATGCTCCCGCAGCGAAACGCGGGCTCTAAAACCTCGTTTCAACACTTAAAGTTAAGCGAAGAAAAAGGGTTCGTTAAGAAGTATGTCAAAGTGTTCCTCTATTAAAAGATAATTAAAAACACACCGTGATGGTTTCATTTGTTTTGCATAAGGTCATCTCCAACCATGTTTTCATAAATCATCAAATTTGAAGAATGAAATAGCGTCTTTTAGTTACATTCATCATCCAAAAACAATAAATCTTCGAACATGTGCTCCAAATATCAACTAATTGTCCTATAAGAAATCAAAAGATATTAAAAAGCAATAATAATATGGAGAAAATGATAGTTTGTATACCATGAGTAAAGATGGCCAAAGGCTACATTACTTAGGTTGTGTTGGTTTGCGTTGTAATTGTAATTTAGTCATTAAAATTTACAATTACGTCAAGAGAGGGAATTCATATTACATAGAAAGTTGAATAGAAAGTTTTGAATTACGTTGTAATTCGGTATTAATTCCTTAAATCATATGTATTTATTATTATTATTATTATTATTATTATTATTATTATTATTATTATTATTATAACATGACTTTATTAGAAGAATAATAATAAACATCAATTATTATTGTTATTATAATTATATTATATAAATATTAAAATAATAATAATAATAATAAACATATTATTTTATATTATTTATATTATATATTTATATTTTATATTTTATTTATTTATATTATATATTAATGTATCAAATATTATTTATTATTATTATTAGTATTATATATTTTATATTATATTATAATAATAATAAAAATAAATTATATACAAATTATATATTAATTATATTTATCTATTTTATATTATTTTTAATTTTTTTTTTTTTTTATTTTATTATTTTATTTGTTTTTTTTAAAATATATTTTTTTTTTTTATTGTATTATTTTCCTTAATTATATATTTTTTTTATTTATTTAATTTTTATTTATTATTATTATTATTTATTCAGTATTATTATTATTATTATTATTATTATTATTATTATTATTATTATTATTATTATAATTATTATTATTATTAGAGTAAATTGCAAAAATCTTCCTTGTGGTTTTGTCAAATGTGGCACTAATCAACCCTGTCAGAAACTATTAACAAACATCATCCTTAAGACGCTAAATGTTCGATAAAAATCATTCTTATTGGGGACGAATTTTGCGAAAAGTTTAACAAAAAGTTTTGCAAAAATCATCCCTTTAGGGATGTAAAATGCCGCACATTTGACCTCTCAAGGATGATACTTGCCAATAGTTTCTGACAGGGATGATTAGTGCCAAATTTAACAAACCACAAGGATGGTGTTTGCAGTTTACTCTTTACTATTATTATTATTATTATTTATATATTATTATTATTATTATTTAGTGTTATTATTATTTATAGATTATTATTATTATTATTATTATTATTATTATTATTTAGTTATTAATAATATTGATATTGATCTTATTTTTATTTTTATTAGTATTAGTAGTACTTTTTATTATTATTCTTATTATAATTATTATTTATTAATATTATTATTATTAAGTTTTTATAATTTTTTTGAATTACATTACGTTGAGGTTCAACCAAACACAGTGACACAATACATCAATTGCAATTACAACACATTACAATTCTTTGAATTACAATTCATTCAAATTACAATTCCTTTGACAAATTACAATTCTTTTCAAAACATACTGCGAACAAAACGCACCCTAAGTGTGATGGTGGTTGCAAAGGATAACTGTTAGGATCACGAAAAGTATCGGCCACTTCTATTATATCATTTGATAGCTCGTAAAGTAATATTTGGAAATTAGATATGATAGCTTAGGAACAAGTCCATGGAAAGCCCATGGACAAGCCCATGGCCGACCCCTATCTTATGTATAAATACCTTCTCCACACATGGAGAGGGTATTGGTTGGTTGGTTGTTCATTATCTCACATACATCTTTATGCATTTTCTCTTATGTTTACTTTCTATCTCTAAAGTGTTCATCCAATCACTCTCTCACTAAAACAATCTCTCTTTTCATATCAAAGTATGTTAATGATTATTCTTCAATTGGTATCAAGAGCCATGGAGTGATTTGTTTAGTCTTTGTGTTTGTTTTGTTTCATTTGTTTTTAAACCGTAGCCTCATCTTTGTTCTTCTCTTGGTTTCTGATGCGTATTTTATTTTAAATATTAATTTATCAAGTTTTAAATTTATAAAACTCGATCTACCGGACAACGCACTAACGGGCAGAGAACCCGATCGTGGGTAGTATAGAATGATAAATCCGAGGTCGTCCCAAGAGCTAAGTTGTAATTAGTTTTAATTTGAAATGTCACGTTTAAAAATGGTTTTTGAGTTGATTAGAAATGAATTTAAAATAACAATAAAATTAATTACTGAAAACTAAATGAGTTGGAGATATCAGGAGAGAAAACATGCTAACCTAGTTATTTCATTACTACTGTTATGAAAACATTTTCCTGTGCGATGTTAAACCATGGTTTCATTAGTGGTTTCTAAGGTCGATAGACTTGAATAGGTATATTTAGTCTATCTTATACTCCTTGTGATTCCGAATCAGTCCAAATCGTATAGGAGGTAGGTTATCCAGGTTTCAGTGATTAATTCTAACTATTCCCAAAACTTATCTAATAACCTATACAGATTATTAACCCCCTCTGAAAGAGTTCTGTGCTTTTTAAGTATAATGAGTGATAAGTGCGAAGACCGGTTAGTTCCTATACTTGGGACGGAGTAATAACTCCTCTCTAGTACCCAGTTGATCCCATATTGACATGATAATCTAATAGTGGGTCAAGCAAGATCCAAACCACCCGTACTACCAAAACCCAAGGTTGCACGAGAGTCAAGGAATATCTAGCGAAACCATAATCTTACAGGAAACAAACATCATAACAATAGTAACTACATAACTAGGCCAGCACTTTAAGTGCTTAGCCGCTCATGGTAACGAAAACATAACAAGAAATAGAAGTAATCATAGATTGAAAGCTCATAATTCTTACAATATTCGTATTTGAACGATCAAATACAAAAAGTAAGTAAATGTGATCTCCCTTGGACTCTAGGTGAAATTCTTTGAAGGTTGGAAGCCTTTGTCGCCTCTTCAATTGGCTGTGGAGGAAGTGATGTCGGAATAGCTAAACGAGGCCTCTATTTATAGGTATCAAAATTGGTACGACATAACTGATAAAGGTGTTACGCCGTAACCTTCATACACGACATTCCATAATTAAGAAATTGTTACGGCGTAACCAGATATGGTGTGATCCGCCCTTTTTATACACGTAAGATATATATAATATATAAATACGTAATAATAAGGAAGATAATCAATAATAGTATAGTAAGTATTTTCCGTCGGGTTCTAGAAACAAACTTTTAACCAAAGTTGTCTCAAAAACCTCCCGGGTCGTTTTCCCTCGACGAAGTGTGAATTGAAAATCGGTTAAATCCGTGATCGCGCGTTTTGAATGGTTTAAAATGATTTTGATTTTGGTTCCTAAATCCTACTTGACATATCGATAAAGTAAATAAAAGCATATAAACGAGCGAAGCAAATAAAAACAATTAAACATGTAAAGCATTAAACGATTACTAAAAACTAAAAATTATAGAAAATGCTTGCTAAGTGACGTGAAATGTTCATTAAGTGCGGGTTTAGGTTTAACGAATTAAAATCCTTAGAAAACACGTTTTAAGAAATTAAATGACGAGTAAAGTAAATGCTTTTTAAAATAAATGACAAGTATTTAAATTGCATTAAAAGTAAATGACGGTATGTAACTTTACTAATAAATTTTTCTTTTAAACTTTTTAAAACTGTACTTAAATTCCAACTCACTAATCACTTAGCAAACACAAGTTAAACTACTCACTACGCATGGCAATTATCAAATAAGCAAACATTTTATAAAATAACAAATTAAATCTATACTAATAAATTGAAAAAGGGTAGAAAATGGAACCGAGTTGAAGACCCGCAATTAAACGAATACCATCCGATTTATTTAGCTAACGAAAATAATTAAATTCTATCTAGCCAAATAAACCCGTAAGCTCCGCGCCTCATGAGTTGACCGGTACCAAAACAAGCAAACAAAAACATAAACTGTTATCATTTAAACAAACTTTTACTACACTTGCAATATTCAGATTCTATTTTGACAATATTCACGGGCCCAATTAAATTTTATCAGACAAAACGCAAGCCAAATTCAATCTACAAGCCCAAAAAGAATTAAAGAGGCCCAACAGAATTCTAAACCAATCAAAACCCATGTCAATCGCAGTCCTATTCCTAAAACCAAACGTGTAACTGATTGCTTATTAATGAAAAGTACTATTTTTAAGAAACAAGCTTAGTCACAAAAATATGCAAATCTGATAAGCCTTAATCAATAAGCACAAACGAATAAGCAAACACAAAGAAATAAGCTAGCAAATCGCAAATAACACTTAATAGATTTAGCACAAATGACTAGTAAACGAGATGAAAACCTTAAACTTAAGCAAATGAAATTAAGCAAATTTGACGAGATAAGCAATTCTAACAACCTAAATAACCCACTCATGACACCCTTTTTAGCATTCGAATCGAGCTTAATCAAACAATAAGCATTTTTGAAAAAGTAAAGACAAGAAAAGAGAAAAAGATGAGATAAGCAAAAGCTATTTTAGAATTTATTCTAAAGACAATAAGCTAAAAGATGAAAACTTTAGATCTAAATCTACCCGAAACTAAGATGTTCAATCAAGTGAACTTGGATCGGGTATATTTAAAGATTTAGATCTAAGAAAAATAAGCTAGATTTAAAAAGCAACAAACTTTATGCTAGAAAATAAGCTAAAAATTTAAGATCTATTATTTTTAGATCTAATCCACCCGAAACTAAGGTGTTCAATCAAGTGAACTCGGATCGGGTATGATTAAGGATTAGATCTATATATAAAAAATAAGCTTGAATAAAAATAAGCAATCGAAAATAAGCTAAAATAAGCTCACTCGAAAAGCTCTAAATCGAAAACAATATAAAATAAGCTAGTCTAAATAAGCTATGGAAGTAGCTTATTAGAATATAAGCTTAAGAGATGGGATCCAAAAATAAGCTATAAGCATGAGCTTATTTGGAAATAAGCAAAAGAAAAGAAAGAGTAGAAGAATAAGCATAAGAAATAAGCATTAAGAAATAATAAGCATTTAATAAAAACCAACCTCAAACATCTTCAATAATAAGCTCAAAATCTTGATTACAATAAGCTAAATAAGCTATAAAAGCTTTTACAATATTTAAAAAGCCCCCCTAGTAAAATTATACTACACTACTCCTAAATCTACACCTACTATTATATAAAATAAACTTATAAACTAACACCCTTCTAATCACAGCTGTTGCGCGTATTTAAAGCCACCAAGTGGGAGGGGTATTTTTGTCCATTAATTCTTCAGCTAATCATATTGCTAGATCAAGGGGTATTTTGGTCTTTTTGCCATTCACCAACCGCCTCATTATTGCCAATGATTGGCACGGATCCATGCACTCTGACCTCGTACCTGACACACGCCTACCTCGAACTGACACACGCAGAATGACACGTGTCACGCTCTGATTGGCCCGCCGCCGCCACCTGGTACTGACGTGTACAGTACCTCGTACCTGCCACACCTGCATACAATGATTAGTAGGCCACGTGTCACCACCTGAGTGGTGCCACGTGGCACGATACTGTTCCCCCACCGTCACCGGAGCCACCACCGGTCAACGGTGGTCAACGGCGGCAGTCAACGGTGGCCAACGACGGTCAACGGCGGCGGACCACCGCCGGACCACCGGTCAACGGTGGTTGACCGCCAGTCAACCGGTGGGTCATGGTCGGGTCTTGGGCCGGGTCAGGTCGGGTCTTGGGCCGGGTCTGGATCGGGTCGGGTCTGGGTCCGCCACGTGGCATGCCACGTGGTGCCACGTGTCAGCCAGCGTGGCAGCTGACGTGGCGTGGAGGGGATTATAACCCTCCTGCGTTTCGAACCCCCGACCTCTTGGTTTGAGTTTTAACTCAACCAATGAAACCAACTGCGCTAGGCAGCGTTTCAATAATATTATACAAAAATTAATATATAACCCTTTATTGGCCAGGTTCATTTATACTAGTATTAAAGGTTCAAACAGGGGCGAAAAAGGTTCAAAATAAAAAGGTTCAAATATGAAAGGCCGGTACCGTTGGACTCGTAATTTCGTGCTCTTTCCAATGGAGTGATCGAGGAATATTAACGACTTCGTTTGAACCTCGATAAACGTAAAAACGTCGTCGAAAGTCACCCGAAAATTACCGTTTTTGCTTTGTTTTCAATCCTTTGTACCTGTAAGACATAAAAACACAATACAAACATATTTGCAAGTGGGGGGGGGGGGGGGGGGGGGGGGGGGGGGGGGGGGGGGGGGGGGGGGGGGGATTAGTAGTTATCCCAATATTTTAGTTGTTTTTAAGTACTTTATTAGCATTTTCCGAGGTACAAATGATGTGTGTTTTAGCACATATCAAAATTCCCCCACACTAAGCCATTGCTGGTCCCACACGCAATGTAAATAAAACACGCCCGAAAATAAATAATTAAATCCCCCTCTAACTTATGACCCCTCACAATCAAACAAGAACAGAAAAGGTCCATTAAGAAGGTTCAAAAATCATTTATTTTGAAAATGCCCCCCGTTTTAACCACTTATTCAATAAAACATACATATCATAACTTTAAGGATCACGGAACAAGAAACACTAAAAGGATAAATTCATCGTCCTTGATTTTTCACCCGCCCCAAACCAAGCTTAAAAACAAAATCATTGTTAAATACAAGTTAAGATGCTAACACTACTCATAAATGCTAATTGTGTACGCATAGCTACTTTCCGCTCCCTTATTCCTAAACCCTCTAAGGATTTTATTATTATTATTGGTGACAAATAAATTAAGGCCTTATTCATATAAAGTAAACCCGGTTTAGACCATAATTAGTTTGAAATCCTTTCCTAAAGAGACAATATGGTGAGAATAAGGTCCACATTAAGGTTCTAATTTCGCATGATTTAGGGGTTATCCTTTTTATTTCATCCGAAACAACTCAACTACGAGTCCAGAGACGGAGGCTTTATTTAGATAACCCCGGAGTCAAAATTTGGCTTTATTATTATTATTATTGCAACATTATTAAACCTCGGTCCTTTAAATAACTGCCACATCGGTATGCGAGCCGACCATGGTCCAGGAGTCTTATTTCGACCAGGAGATCCTCGACCTTTTTGAAAACTGTCACATCGGTATGCGAGCCGACCATGATCCAGTAAACTTTTATCAGTCTTGGATTTATTATTCTTCTTATTACCTCCACCCTTTAAACAACTGTCACATCGGTATGCGAGCCGACCATGATCCAGAAGTCTTATTTCGGCTTCGGTTTATTACATAATTATTATTATTATTATAGTCAAATTTCAAGTCTTGTGGTCTTTTAACTACCTAGACAACGGTAGCGAGCCGTCAGGAATTGGTAGCCTATTTCCTCACAACACTGACAAAACCTTGATGTGTACCTTATTTTCACCAGAAGGAATCTCTACAAAGAGATTTAAATTAAGAATCGCAAAAACCAAAGTAACTTTATTTATTTAACAATTATATAACGTTTATTAAGCTGGTGGGAGCAAAAAGCCACAATTAACCTCTATGAGCTCTAAAGAGATCCAATTACTCCACGCTTAGCATCTAATTTATATTAAACTCTATCAATTTTTTGTTCTTTGCAAATTTAAAATCTTTACTAAAAAGATTCGCGAATGCTTAGTCTAATAAAAACAAACTTGGCTTATTTAAAGTCTATTATGGAAACTTGCAAACTCTTGGCTTTTTTCAAGCTAAAATTCGCGTTTTAAAGCTTCTTATATAAAAGACTAGCAAAAGCTTAAATTTATATAGGTTAAGGGGCAAGCTAGAGCGCAACATGCTCGATCAAGTCAAAATTTATTCTTATTCTCACCATCGGAAAGTCAAAAATTTGTGTCAAAACACTTACTTTATTTTTGAATTTTTTTTAATTTTGACATAAAATCACATATTTTTGATATTTTTGGTGGCAAAACAGGGTTACGTGAAAACAACGCAAATGCAAGTAAGATCAAATCGATAGATACCTCCCCATACTAGAACTAAACATTGTCCTCAATGTGAGACTGCTACCCCCATACTAAAATCAATGCATAATCCAAATATATAAAAGGGTCTCTACGTAAATCTAAAGTCGTTTATTAATTATGCTAATAGATAAACGTTAGTCAATA